>OU565295.1:157620-435120 GCA_913789915.3 Sphecodes monilicornis | reverse complement strand
TCTAATCTTTAATTATTAAACGTTAAGTTTAGAGTGATTTACTAATGCATACGTTGCCTTCAAGAAAATCTGTGACAACTACACAGCTTTTAAATTCTGAAATTCTGATTAGTCTAACTCAATATGAATCCTCGGATCGATGGTAAAAGTAAAATTGGTTGTGAGAAAAGGGTATTTAAAATTTTGTCTTTTATAGCCACACTACAGAAACGTTATCATTTCTACATTAGACTTATTTCAGGATGTGTTGAAGATGTCAGCCTATGAAAATACATGAAAGTATAGATTTATTGAAACGTTAAGGGTAGTGCTCCATTAATATTGTATCACTAGTAACCTACTATGATCGAGTTAACCTGTTCTTTAGAATATATGATAAGCTGATGCTCATGATTACTACAGGTCACTTTATTTTTCTCTTTTGAAAAGAATTTCATTGGTTAATATAACCTTTCATATTAACATTCAGGTCGGACAGTGGTTAAGATCTCTGTTCATACGTAAGCATTCGGTATTAAGTGCGCGTAGTCAATAGAAACCCTACTATTGAACGTTGAAACAGGAATCTGTCAATAGAAAGCTAAATTCGTACGTCCAAGCAAGCAATAAATAATTTTCAATTTATTAGATTGTGTAATCCTAGATAACAAAACTTGTGATAGGTACTAATGAACTAACAACGCCAATTAAGGACACGAATAAGATTCAACGTATTTTATTTAACAATAAAGATACTTTACCTGTTGAAGAAATAGTGTAAGTGAAATTTAAAAGTCATATTTAGTACTGAATCTATTAATTGATACCTTTACTGAATGATCTGATGTCACAATGTTTAAATGTCCTGATCGTCATTTTTACGAAAGCTTAGTTATCTAGGGGTAATAAATTCTTTCACGTTTCTTAACACGAAACAGAGTTCTACTAACAGTATATGAAACTTAATTAATAATAATTAGACTGCGGATATCCACAATAAACGTCTACATTTACAAGAAAAAGGAGTTACATAGAAATTGATTTGTCACTTTAAGGTTTCTAATAGGCTCTAAATAGTATACCAATAACATTAAATTCTTCTGATGTTTCTTGTGTTTCACTTATTCATTTTTATTCAAAACACATAAATTCCATAGTCTAATAATGATGGATGTACTACTTTAGTGTGTGACCTTTTGTTGACCATATGTTATCAAAGGCATCCACCTAAGTGACCTTCAAAAGTTTTTAGCCGTAACTCGTTTATTATTAAAAAGTTATTAACGAAAGTTATTATTTTGTTTTAATTGTGATCTTGACTTTGACATATGTTATCAAGGACAGTCTCCGAAATAACCTCTGAAAGGTATTAGCCGTCTCTTATTGTTCCTTAAGATGTTATTAAGAAAATAATTTTTATAGATAGAACGCACTTCGTCAACACCGCGGAGATATTTAAAAAGTCAGCACGTGGTATATACGTGTTATATACGGTGGACTTGTCGAAAAGCTACGACTTCATCGATTTCTAGTTGGTTGAGGTTAGGGTCGCTAGGCGGCGGAGGGGGCCAAAAATCTATGCGACATGCAGAACATTGCAAGCGTAGTCGGGCTGGCCCAATGGCCGGACCTCTCCGCCCCCTCGCCACACTAACCCCAATCATCTTGAACTATACCTTCTCTTTGAGATCTTGTATTGGGATCTGACATGGGGGCGTGGACAATATATATAGCTATATATGGCGACGAAGTGTTTGGTCTTAACATTGTATTGATATCTTCTTTTTTGTTTTTACTTGAAATGTTTCTAAGTATGGGTAAAACTTGTATGTCGGCAGATACAAATCCTGCAGAAAGAAAGTTTGTTGAAGGAGAGCGGCTTTTTAAAGTATGCTTTTTATCAAATAATTGATTTTACAAAAAAAATTTGTTGTTTAATATACCTTCTAAATTTACAATTATAAATTCATAAATTTCAAATCGCTTATAATTGGCGAGGACATATTAAGTACTCTACAAATAATTGTACAAATATCTTCTATTAGAGGCACCAATGCCACAGGCATCACTGAACCAAGAATTTTGAAAGGATAGATCTGGTTAGATCTGGTTAGATCTTTCAATATGCACTCTAGCTTTAGCTATTTTAGCTGTTAAAGTAGACTGTTCTTTACTAAATTGTTTCCTGTATTTTAAAAATGGAGGTCTTATAAATTTCAAGCAGTTCACTTGACATTCTTCATTTCAAAGTGTGGAAACGGAGCAATAAATTTTTGCTCGCTCTGCTATTATAATCTTTCACTGAATAATACTTAAAATTATTTTTGCTACGCGGTGGAAAAATTGGAGCTTCTATAACGTTATTTTTTATTAACACCTGTTTTAACACTGCAAGTTTATACTGTAACTAACACCTGTTAACACTGTAAGCTGCTATAAGCCAAGCCAAGCTTAGAGTATTTCTACTTTTCGGCAGCAGACGGCGCCACTCAAAATGTCAGATCCTAATAGTTTTGTATAGCCTCTATGTTTGTAAACGTTATCATAGCGAATAGAGTTTTATAATAATAGTGGTCTAATAAACGAGCTGCCAGCCCGTTACCCGTCTCAATCCTACATAAATTGCATTATAAAATGATATAATCCAAAATACGGCGAAGAGGAATACGATGGTAATTGAAAATATTGACTACTTTCATGAATATCAGATTTGTAAACTGACAAATCAAAAACTAAAAATCACTTAGAATTTCTTTCCGTCAAATCCCAATATGGTCCAATATATTTGAATTACCGTTCGTTGACAGCTTGTCCCAGAATAAAGTGTACTTGTAACCTACGTTTAAGTAAAGTTTTTTGCGAATATCTCAGAAACTAACACCGAGCGACGGGTAAATATATACAGAAAAGTTGTTCAGAATCTACACACATGTCAAGATCAAGGTCATTTGAGGTGGGTTCGCTAAACGTGATATTGTATTTACCAAAAAAATGTTAAGAAATTAATAAATATGACATGAAGTACCTAGTATTACTATATTTTTAAAGATAAAATTTAAGCTTCACCTTCGTATATAAATTGAAAGTATTACAATAGCTTTTATTGAAAATATATAAAATATTAGTTAAAAACCTTATTTCTTTAGACGAAAGGATAATAAAATAATGATTTTATTATGCTATGGCATAAAGAGTTGTATGTATTAAAAGTACTAAGTTTGTAGTTTATGGAAAAATAGCAAATGTAAGTAAACAACAAATAGTTCTTAAATAGACACAAATCTGGGAATTGGGTCCGAACTTTAAAAACATTTCATATTACCGGTGACCGTTTAATACGTCAAGATTTTTCATCAATCCTAGCATTACCAGACAGTGGCACTTGCGTTTGACGATGAATATAACTTACTTACTACATAAGAAACGGCGTAAAAGTGTAAAGAGGTAAGTGAAATATTAAGAAAAACAACCAGTAATAATATTATTTCATATTACATATCTAAGTATACATGTTTGGTGTAACTAATAGATTTGCATTAGATAATGATAAAATTTCTTACTCGCATCCATGGTAAATATGGTACGGTAATATGGCCAAAGTGTCCTGTAACTGGGGCACGAAAACTAGTTATCCCAATTTTCTTGTATCCAGTAAATAGGACCAAAACTTCGGATCAAAACTCAGTTAATATTTCTTTTATCTTCTAACAAAATCGTCCAGAAAAATATGTTTATCACAAATCGTTTATCACAAATAATGCAGAATACCTTCAAATGAACAAAAAACTTCCAAATCGTCGCTAAATATCCGGTAACTCGTACATTTACCTTAAAACTACCGACCGAGGTACTAAAATAACATAATTAATGAAATCTGTTTCGCGTTAGTAGCCATTCTACATTTCGTTATCTATTTAAAGTTGAAACATAACACGCTGCCAACCGCAAGCAACGTAAACGTTTACAGAGGAACTGTGCACTTGTGTGACCCTTCGCATCTGCGGAATGGAAGAAACTCTTCGTTCTAAATCTCCACGTGTAGCAAAGGAAGGGATAACAACGCGAAATGTGGAATTTAATATAATTCCATGTAGTTCGTGATCCGGAAGAAAATAATACTTCCAACTGTAATTGGAAGAACATTATACGACTTCGCGTCCAGAACGTAGCTACCCCTTCGATTTTCTCGATTTTTCTTACCCAGCCAGTACTTTCACCTCCCGAGAATTGATCGTCATAGTAACTTCGATCACGTGTTAACATGTTAGAAATGTGCGCGTTCACATTGATTCATCAATTAATTAATTGAACACGATAAACTTTTGCAACGGTTTCATTTTAATATATCTTAAATTCTGCATAACTAATATACAATTTGGTAGTTTCATTACAAATACAAATAGATTTTTAATCAAATGCTTTATAGAAATAATAATTTTGGCATAAAATACTAAAAATCACTGTAACTTAATTACTGATCTTAATAATGTCAATAATATAAATAAAAGAAAGAAATAGTAGCCAGCCTTTCACTTCTCAGGAATTTTATTCCTTATACAAGTATTGTTGAATCGTTTTAGAGTAGCTATTCAAAGTTAAAGAAACTATAACGCTTTTGGGCCCCATGTTTTTGCAACTAAAATTATCTCACGAAACGCTGTCCTGTTAACGACATGCTGATGCTAACCTGCGGTTTCATCTATTTAATTATGAATGCTCGCGAATCGGATCACTGGATTCTAACCATAGATTTTTGATTGGTCCACCGCTTTCTTCTGGAAGCCACAAACAATTTCTACACTAAGGGGAGCGTTAGTAAACATTTCGACTATTAATTGATTTCATATCAACTCTCTGCCATTAAAAATGTCTAAAACGTAAGAACGAACAACCAAGATTCGTAAACGTCAGTGAAAGCGGGTTGACGTCAGCATGTCTACACGCTTCCGGAAACGTTTCACCAAGAAAACAAACAGGGTCAAGATAGTCAAAACCAGACACATCTTCAGCTTCCTGAGGTAACTTCAAGAATTTACGTAAATTATTTCATCCAAAGAATTTTTATTTAAACGCTCAGAAATACACTTAATAATTCATAATTGACAATCCAAAATGTTCTTGTAATAATGATAATAAAGTCTTAAACCACATTTCATAACTGTGTGGTTTATATAATACGGTAAGAATGAGGCTGTTCAAAAATCTTGAAAAAATCGAGCTACAAGTATCTTTGAACTTTGAAACGTTAATTGTAAATACAAAAATTGAAGCCTGTACCAATATTGATATACTTTTTTCGAGATTTGTAACCTAGCTATACAAGTAAATGTAAGTAGTAAGTATTAAGTATGTAAACATTTTGGTACAGCTAATTAACAAAAAGATTGACCACTCGCAAGGAACACACAGCAACACGAAGTGCAAGAAAATTGAATCTCTGTAAAATGACAGCATGCTCGACGGATTTTTCTATCTCAATTTTCGGACAATTATTCGGACACTCTGCATGAATTCTCATTAAGGACTGTACACACCAATCACAATTCACTCCACACAACTGAACATTTCCATTGTCTTGTACCGTTTGTCAGCTCTGTAAAGCCGAGCAACTTACAGAGTTGCGCCTATTTTTTCCCTCGCGAATGGTTTCATCCGATCCCTTTGAATCCCATTGTCCCGCTTTTTCGTGTATCTCCATCGTTCGACTTTTCCTTCACTAGCAAACAAAATCGCGGAAGCAGGCTTCCGCGCGAAATCGCTTTAGATTGCATTAATTATCGAACGCGATCGCGATAATAGTCGATTTGCTTACCGAATTGCACACGATCATTGTCGATTCTTTATTTGTGACCCTCGCGCGTGTACATAACCGCGCCTCAGAAGATAAATTATCGGGTCATCAAACGTATCCGTGCCTGCTACCAGTGACAATTACAAATATCCATTTGACATGCCATGGAATATCGAAACTGTAAACATCTTTTGTTTTAATTTTCCCAAATGATTTAACAAGAGCGTTAATTTGCATATCAAACAAGGATCACATTATCCAGAATATTGAATTGAAATCGCTTGAAAACAATTTTTGGTTTCTGATTATAGTTTTCGACGGTTCATCATACGACATTTAATGGAGAGTGTGAAATAACTTTTTTCTGAAAGAACATAACTATTTTGCAAAATGTAATTTTGAATATTCATTGTAAAGATATGCATTATAATATCGTTTGACAATAAATTTGGACTTATTTTAAAGCTAAAAGCCTCCCGTTTCATAATCCATCATTTTATTCTCACAATAAGACTAGCTTTTGCTCGCGGCTTCGCTCGCACAGGAAACCGTTTAATGCCCTCGGAAATTGATATTGTTTCTTCATAAAACCTTTTAACCCCCCATTCACCCCTATAGTATTTTAATTTTATATCACGTCGCCATCTTAAATTTCCAAATTGATGCCATTTTCGTAATTAACGTCCCATGTTTGATTAATTATATCAAAGAGCATTAAGACCAAGTTTCAAGCAAATCCGACCACAAATAAAATATTCCTCATACAAAAGTTGCAACCCCTTTTCACCCCCTTAGAGGTTCAATTTCGAAATATGCTTTCTTATTCCTTGCATAGATCGTAAAGTAAACCTCTGTGCAAAATTTGAGCTCTCTAGGTCCAAGGGTTTCGCCCAAGGCGTTGATGAGTCAGTGAGTCAGGACTTTTTTTTATATATTTTATTCTAAGATATGTTCGTGATGTGGCGGGCGAGAAACTGAAGACGCGTTATTTCTCGACAATGCTATACATTCAAACGTCTGTGAAAAGTTTGAAAAAAATTTGTTCGTAACTGAACCCACCATGGATTTGAAGATTGAAGCTTCCACTTTACAACGACACCTTAAAGTTGAATGAGGGATATGCCGCCAACTATACAGAAGTATAACCTCTTCAGGAAAGAATTTTCTAAAGTAGAAAGAAGAGACGTACAATAATTTCTTGTATAACCAAAATATTATCAGTGCTTCCATTCAGCGAATTTTTTGTTTTTATCGTTGCGAGATTCTGCAGTGATTTTGTTGTTCTCCAACAAATGTTGGTTTTGTTTTACTTAGAATAATTTTAATTTAAAAAGAAAATAAACGTACACATATGTGCCAGTATCCCTAAAGAGGATAAGTTAAAGTTAACCCATGAGGACTTTACACCACCGAGCTTGTTCCTCATTTTTGTTCCACAATGCAGTGAAAGAAAATCATACATCTTATTTTTATGATGTCGTTACAAAAGGGAGGCTCTAATCTTCGAATTACGGTAAATTTCATTTATTAGAAAAATTTTTGGAAGTTTTTGGAGACGTTTAAATTTGCAATGTTTTTGAGGGAAATTGTTCAGTTTCCCACCTGCTACATCATAGAAAAACATCTCACGACGGAAACTAGTAATAAACCTTATTAGAGGAAGGTGAGTTATAAAATGTTTCCAGGCTTATGGTTGCACTACCTGTTTTTACGAAATTATCACAATTTAAATATCGACAATTTTTTGAGAATCAGGAATGTAGTGTTTAAATTCTGTTTGGATTCACTGTACCATTATTATTAATTATTTTCAGTTGTGTTCATGTTTATGCATACTCATGAAACTTGAATATTGTTTATTCTTCACCCTAATTTGAAGTAGTTATCGTGTCAGAGAATTGTAAGATCGATAAAGAATATACAATACCGCCTGACACTCGCTCTTTATTACTGGTAGAAATAATCGGTTATGGACGGGTACACGCTACCGAAAATTTGGAATCGATTTGTGAATTGATGGAAGCAGTGATAGCAGAAATGCTTGTTAAGTCAAGAAGTCTTCGTAGTGGTAATATTTTTTAAAATGTGACGTAGTTTCGTGTTTTGGCTTTTTTTTGGCAACATCCATCATAATTGTAACATTTTGTTAAATGTAAAACAGTCTCTTATAAAATGTGAAAGATAATATTGTCATAGGAAAGTTAGAATATTTTGAAATGTAAAACTCTGGTCGACCCACATGTGTGACTCTGGCAGTAAACGTGTTAAGCAATTGAATTCGTTAGGTGTTTTTTTTTGAAATATTAGCTTCGAGTCAAGAGATAATTACATGATATTATACTCAAAACCATCTGCCGATTAAAAACGTCCGGTAATGTACACTATTTATGGATAAATATTTGGGCACACCCAGTCTCCATTATCGCTACGTGGAAATTCATTTACCATTTTGTTAATTGTTGTAATACCAAAAAGTGCACATATCAAATATTTTAACACTCAACGCATAATATAAACTGTTTAATACACAATATAATAAAACATAAGGCAAGAAGCAGCCGAATCAAATCTTTTTATGAATTTAAACAGTTTTAATTGCTGTACATTCCAAATACAAGTTACACACCATTATCGTTGCATGATCATGACGTCGGTCCAAATCGGCATGATAAAAATACATAATCAGAATTTCTTTCAATGGGAAGGTTAGATTGGATTATTCATATATTTGAATGAATTTTGTTTCGAATCACTTCCACTTGTATAATGATCAAATTACATGGCACTTTGCAGGCGGGGAATGTTACAAACTTCAATGTCATTCAGACAATTTTGAACACTTCTATCGTAACTAAAGAAAATAACACGACGTTAAATGTTTCATTTATGCTCAATCAACAATGTAAAATTATAGGTCGAATTTTCTTCTGACATAAAACAAATATTTTCAGAATCATCTATCGAGACTGTAAGCTTTTACCTTTTATAAATTGATGCAATTATTTACACTTACTTAAGCTTGTTGATTTAGCAAAGCATATCTTACTACTTCCAACAATTCTCAAAGTGATTTCATCCTTCCGACCGGTAATCTATTTATCTTTTCTTTCGTGAATGTTGTCACGGCTCTCAAATAATTTTCCAATTTCTTGAAAAGAGAATTGTTGTTTCTCTATTTATTTCACGTAACACGTAATTGTATATGTGATTGAATATGTCAGGAACACAATAAATATAACAATAGTCGTTTTAATAGTTGCACATAAGAACTAACTTGCCCGAGTACTTCGATTTATTTACAGAAAAATTTGCAATTTATCCTGCTTTATAGTTGTTTAAAATAGTACCTATTAAAATTGAAAATGATTTAACGTGCACAAATGTTATGCAGTCGTTGCTAACATATTTGCGTTAAACTTTTCGCAATCAGGAAAAATAGATCTATTCTGACTAGTGTAATGAAATTTGAAATGAAAAATATTTGTTAAAATAATAAAACAAATATGCCTTTAAATAATTGATCAAAGCTTAACATTGTCACATTGTAGTACTAAATTATTTTTAAGATATTTCACAAGTTTAAAATAGCAGATTATGAATTTTTATTCTGTTTATAAATGTTTTAGTAATTTTTATAATAAAAACACTTTGAAATTGTGTAAAAAACAGCTTTTACAAACTGGTTTCATAATATTCAGCTGAGAAATTGAGTCGTTAAAAGTTATTTATCACATCCAGGTTTAACTTTTATACAAAATTTACAAGTTTCCTCTTGTTTCAGTTAACTTTCGAAATAACAATTGGTGGGTAACGTGAGTTTACTTCGCGTGTCCACCGGCGATAAGTATTTTTTCCGACTTCGGCCTTCTTTCGTGTTTCGAACTCTGCGAACGCCGTGCATGCAAAACTTGCTTTCTATGAACGTGTACAATCTCGTCTTCCATCTAACACAAAATCCTCGGACAATCGGTGAAATTCACATTGAAAGGAAACTTCCAATATCATTTTCCAAAGTATCAAGAAAATCCCTTTTCTTCGAAACGTATCACACACAGTCCTTCTTCCAGTATCAGAGATTCCAAAATCATGAGAATGATATAAGAAACTTCTCCTAATCCTTTGTATTACACAATTTTTAACGGTCACATTTGGCTAACAATTTCATTTTGTTTTAAACTCTACACCAACAAATCTTAATTTTCACTTGTCCCTGCGAAACGGAACGTTTACATTTTAATGTGCACGGACGATAGGTGGACTACGATCAACGTTTACAGAGAAGCTGTACATACAAATTTTAAATGAAAAGTCTTTAAATTGCCTATGAAAAATCACTAACTCCCACGAGGATCAGAAGGTAACATGAAGATCTCGACTAGTTGACGATAGGAATATAATAGATCTTGAAAATCTTAAGTCAATTATAAGAAATCATTCATTTAGATAGATACCATAAATCTGTTAGTTTATTTTCACAACCAACGAAATATAAACACAAAGAATCTTGTATAAGAAATTTAAATCTTTTGAGTCATTTTTAAATGTCCCAGGAGAGATAAATTCTCGTTTTATAAAGCAGGGAAACTTCCTAAAAACGTTATTTTATAAATTTTATTATTTTTATTGCTAATACGATTAAAAAACAAGAAATATTGTATTCTTTAAGTGGTGCTAATTTGTTGTATTTTTCCACTTATAATAAAAAGTCCGTATATGTGACTCACCTGGATAAATATATCGATGGATTTTCACATTCGCGAACGCTACCTGTGTTGAAGTGCAACTGACGTATGCCGAGCGCCGGCGATTCCTTTTATAATCAGCAAAATCGACGGCCCTGCGCGGAACGCCACGCAGTCTCCGTAAAGCACAGGAGCGTATCAGCATGGGCACCTTTGCTCCGTGATGTATAACAAACGAAAATATTCGAACAACGCAAAAACATCTCTTTCGTTAAAATACGACACACACGCGTTCTGTCGACGTATCAACCATATTTAGCCTTTTTTCATTAAAATACATTGTTGATATTGACACGAAACATTTTTAAAATGTGGTTTATAGGAAAATTGAGAAGAGGTTAAAAAATACCATAGAGCTTTTTTTAACGATAAGGAGAATAGGAGATAAGTTTCCGTTTAAAATTTAGTCGTTAAAATAGTTACTCGTAATGAAGTTTACAATATTATTTGGGAAAATATTTTAGAAATTAAGTGGCCGGGTTTAGGTGAGCTGTAACGAATAGGGGGAGTTTTACTTATTTTGGAAGAATGTGCAACTTTGATGAATTCATACAATAGTACTGAAATTGGAATATTTACAAAACTATAAATTGGAATATTTATAAAAATTCATATTGTTCGTCTTCTTGTAAGAAAGTGTCCTCGTTAAGTTGTTTTCTACGTTTTTACTCCATACTTCATCTTGAATTATATTTTTAAGGAGAATTTAATGAAATTTACAATATAAGTGCTAATTGATGAAAATAAAATAACACGTGTAACTAAATAAAATTACTACAAACATTGTTTTGCCTCAACTTGCGCAAACTAAACCCATACGAAATGTATACAGAGTGTCCCATAACTTTCTGGAACTTTGGTGAAATATTCTACATACAAAAACAATTGAAAGTAGTTCGTATAATATATTACAATAGATTTATTACATATTTATTATAATATTGACTCTATTTGACCTTATTTTCGAGTTCTGGCGATGTCCTTCATCTCGTAAATATTTACCTTCACAAGAGGTTCTCAAAAGGACCTCCTTGCATCCGAACATAAGCATAGAAATGTTTTATCATTCACAGTTTTGCCCCCTTTATTTCTCCTGGCTTTGTTCAGATTTTCATAAGCCTTGTTCAATTTTTTCGCAATGTGTTTTGACCAGTGATGGGTAGTATCGAATGCTTTTGTAATTGTAATACTTGTAAAATATCGAATACAATAATCAGCTGACGAATACCTTGGCATCTTATATTAAATCATGTTACGGCCATGTCATGTTAATACCGAATACAATATTATTTCATATTTTTGACTAGATACAGATATAATTACTTGCGTTTATAGTGTCACAGTTGAATAAAATGTGTATTACTTCCTTAAGTTACTTCCCAGTTGAAGATAAATATTTCAGCTATCTAGCTTTGAATTTTGAATGAAATATTACAGGAGTAAGTATTCGGTATTCGATTAGCTATCAATTTCAAATTACAGAAGTATTCCATACTCCATAACACGATTAAATACAAAATGTCAAAGTATTCGTCAATTGTTTTATGTATTCAATACAAGTGTTTACTAATGAAAATAGTTTTGACGCTACTACCGGACATTCTGTACACGATAACTTTCAAATAACACCACAAGTTATAAGGTTTATCACTATCTATAGAATTATAATATAACGTTCAAGGTTTGGTATTGAGTTCTGTTTGCAAATAGGTGGTTGAAATTAGTTCTAATATGTCCACTGGTCGACATACGTATTCCAACATACAACTCGCTGTAATTCGAAAACAAGATCAACTAAGGCACGTGTTTGTGTGAACTTTTTTATTGTTCTTGTGTGCAAACTCCATTGTCGAAGGGGTTCCCCAAGCTACGGGACACCCTATGCATTGCTTACCAACAATAGCGCGTAACAAGTTCACAACACGCATCGTGTTACTATTTAATATAATGGCAAATTGAGTAAATCTAAATTTCATATACATTATATATGACCTGCTTTTACGATTTTGCTTAACGATAGGTGGTTTAGATGATTTACTGCCAATGGAATCTTTGAGGAAAATAACTTCAATCACAGAGAATGTTCAAGATAGTTATTTTTCTGATTGTAGTGTTCTCATAACCTGTAGTTTACTATTATTGAATACAATTTTGCAATTTTCCTGACATCATGGATATTTTTAACAAAAATGTAACTCGTGTTAGGGCAATAGCACCATACACGGTGAGTCCACTTAAAGGTAGCCACCTAAATATGTTCAGTTATCATATTACAAAAAACATTTTGTATGTATTGTAGTTTGACTGATATGGGTGGACGAATACACTGTAAAGAATATTTTTATGCCATAATCATTTTTCGATCTTTTTCACTCGCAGATAGCTTTTTTAGTATACACTGAATTAAGAAACTATTAGTTAAAATGACAAATGCTTAATTTGCTGAAGCATTGAAGCTTAAATACATTGATACAATCAATTTCTAAATGAAATTCTTATTATCTTTTGGAAGTATTGATGTTTGTAAATTGCAAATGTATCTTCAGCAATACAATAGGCAACATTGTCCGTCACATAGACAAATATATTTTTCGTACAGTGACTCTAATCATTTATTTATCGACTGTACATGCACATTTTTTTACTACTAGAACTAGAATAAATATGGTGGACCACCCTGTATAACTTCGCCTTACCGTTCCCCACCAATGTGTACAAAATTCATCCGCATAATTCTTGTGCGAATAAATTGAAAAATAACCTATAATTATTGAAAGCAATTAATCTACTTTAGGGTAACCAACTAATAGAGACAGTAGCGATAGTAAATTAAAAAGTACGCAGACGAAAACCATTACAAATTAAATAATAGAACCACATAGGTATTAGAGTAAGAATAAAAAACTTTCTGTCTATGACCTTCAATCATGTTCCGCTAATTTTATTTTCATTTTAACAATAATTAATTGAAAAACGCAACTGATCAACATCTTCAAATGCGTTTTTGATAACTTTCTTAAAAACATGATTATTCAACGATATTAAGCGAAAGTAAGCACACGGACAACCTAGAATTCAGAATTTTTCATGTAAGAAAAAATAAATTGTTGTTATAAGAATCTAGGATATATTCAGTTAATAAACAAGTGAGAGGATGTATTAAATAAAGATATTCAGTAACGTTACTGTTAAAATATATGGAACCCAAATCCGGAAAAGTGTTGTTCGAGACGAAATTTTTATTTAGAAAGAATGTGAATTCTTGCAAATAACGTGGAAATACAGTAACTCACATAATTGATTATACAAACTTTATATCGGAATAACTTTCTTTATGAATGAATCAAACGGGATTAACTTTTCTGTAAAGACGGAAAGATTAGTTTAGCAGATGTGCTATGAAAATTTTGGAAAAATTGTATTTAGTCAGAATCGTGAGAAAAATAGTAAAGGTTGCATGTTAGAACATTTTCATCTGTTCCCGTAATGAAAATTTAAAAGATATGTTTTGCAGACTTGTATAAGTGATATACATTCTGAAAATTTCATCGAAATTGGTAAATTGACTAATGAGTTATAGACGATAAAAAGTGGTAATAATCGCAGTATGGCCCGAAAATTGTGAAATTTGAAATTTTCAGCACCTTTGATCGTTTATAACCCATTAGCTAATTACCCAATTTCGATGCAATTTTCAGAATGTATATAACTTACACGAGCCTACAATATACATTTTTAAAATTTTCATTACAGACCCAGACAAAAATGTAGTAAAAGAGACCTATACTATTTTTTTCGCCATTCCAACCAAATGCAATTTCCCTAAAATTTTCATTGCATATCATCTACTAAAGTAATCCTTCTATTTTTAAAGAAACATTCAAGCCGTTTGGTCCATTTATAAAAAAATTATTCTAATTTGAAAATGTGTGTGACTAATTACCGGAGTCATTGTATATTCAAATGAGTTTTCGACCTATTCGTTTAGGTCATGTGCAGGTTTAACTATCGGAAATGGAGGGTAGCAGTACAACCTGGTTAAATTATTCGACGATAGAGCCGAAACTCGAGAGTACGTGGCCCACAAAACCTTAAAAATACCTTCTAGTTTACAACTTATATACTCTGAAACTGTTAGTCGAAATATTGCTGGTGACGATGTGGTCACGTTTACTTGCTATTTGCCCACCGTACATAGAATTCGCGGCTGTCGAGTTGTTAACAACGCGAGAAATCGATTAATCATTACGTGTTCCTAACCCTCGGGATACAATAATGTTGGATTACTATAAAGTGTTTCAACAAGTTTACAAAGACTCGTACAAGAACGATTATTGCAGTGAACTATCAATAAGGGAAGCGAAAATTCGAAATTCACAAAAATTATTAATTGTCATTGACCAAGAAAAAATTCTCAATTAAAATGCTTTTCCTATATTGTTAATTATCAAAGGAGTTGACAAAGTACGTGGATCAATTTTCAAACACTTCTCAACTTTAAAATAGACTTCTGTATAGGTTGGCTGCAGACCGTGATATGAATATTCATACATTTGTACCACTAATGACATCGCAGCTAGAGGCACACGAGAAGAAAAATTTCACAGATCGATACCCATTTTGATGCGTCCAGTGCTATAGAGATTACTAATGAGTCACGATATGTTTGCAAAGTAAAATTGACTAAGCAAGTCTAATTTTTAACTTAATATTCAAATTGTTTTACCTTCAGACAATTAAATCTTAGTAAAATGACAGTCTGGATTACGAAAATATATTTTTACATATTATTTTAGAAAAAGCAGAAGGTAAAATGAAGTTAACTAATGTGCAATTGCTAAAGAAGTTGCAAAACACTTTTAATATCAAGCAGCCGATGATGTTTATATTTGCTTGATTTGTCGATCAAGATTAAAGTACACTTGTGAAATTAAATTATGTACCAATTATGCAAGTTTGCAAGGTTAAATGAAAGGAAATAATTAATTAACCCCACAAAGATTTTATTTTCATTTTCTGGAGTTGAAAATAAAATAAAAATGTTATCGTTGTAAACTGAAGTTTTTATATTATTATATATTATATAGATGTATACAGAGCGTGCCAAATAAAGTATTACAAACGGTCTTCTCTGAAAGGTAGATAGAAATCGTCTGTCTTTTTTGTTAAGTATATGGGATAGAAGAAGTTGATCAAACGGAGTGGAATTTTTTTTGGATCAACAGTTGAAAGAACAAAGTGAACATACTCTACTCTTTTAAATGAAATAACGTTATTTTTTTCATTTCTTCGAATAACTAGCTTAATTTCTTCTCTTGTATTCTGCATAATAAATCAATTATAACAAGCAATTCAGTTCAATTCTAATTGTAATAATCCGTATGTTTACGGCATATATAAATGTTAAACTACTTTGTATCTGTTTGAAGTCGTCTTCTAGATACTTCGTAACGGGGAAAAGGTCTCTAGGAATATTTTATGAACAATATTTGTTTTCCTAGTAAAATCGACAAGGAATTATAGAATTTCTTCTTTGAAAATTAGATATTATTGGTATTCCATAAATTGGTTCCGCCATAAACAGAAAGCATTGCATGCGAGAAGTTGTTATATACAAATTAATCGGCAGCATTTGGTAGTAACAAATATTAATAAATATGTTGGTAGGTACACAAGAATTCTCAAAATAAAAATTCTCGAAGTCAACCGGAAGAAATCGAAGATAAATGAAAATATATTTGCTCTTTCAATTATCTTGAAAATTCGAAAATAATATAAAAATATCCTTAAATTTTTCTAAGGTCTTTTTAGTTTTGAATTTAATCTATTCACTTTTGTCATAATTGCATAAAAACCGCACTGTACTTATTAGACTCGATCTGTCGTATTTCAATGTTTCTATGAATTTGTTGACGAACATTTTTTCTATATGTTGAAAAATATTTCATTGCAGACGAAATAGATTCAGAGTGAAATAATTTAAAAATAGTAGACTATAAGTGATGACATTATTGTGCGGCCATCTGGATATTCTTTATAGGGTTTCATAAAACAATAACTATCAGCTATTGCTCCAACAATAAAGAAACAGTTGAAAATAAAGGTGTAGCGTTAATATTTATCTGGTTTCGTGACTCGTTAATATTTAGAAATAACAATGAACACCAATAAAAAACTGTAAAGGGCAAACAAACAATACTGGAAAAAGCTGAGATTCGTAAACAAAAACGACTTGGTTGTACACCACTACTTCGGTAGCCCTTCAGCGAAGTTTGCGACATACCATTGAAATTGAGTCGTGTTATTGAATAAATTTATGGAAATGAAATCTCGCGACTCGAATACTATAAGATTGAATCTCTTTCGAGAGCGGTGGATGGGCAAGCACTGAAGGTCCAATTAATGATAGAATTGCAGTGAATACGTGCTCGAGAGGCGAAGAAATCTCGTCGATAAAACATATAATTATTTTAAGCCGTATTTTTACCCATCGTCCAGAAACATCGAAAGCTCTGCAACCTGCAACCAGCGGGTACTTGCTGCCACCTATTCAAGCACTGGATATAATTACCAACAAGTTACCGCGGCCGATAAGGTAGACACAAGGGAAGGTTTCGCCACAGAACTCGTCTGTGCTTTCGATTCAGGAGCTTGCACGACGTTACCAACAAGTGACGCCACAGAAAAAGTATAAGAAAGAATTGACTCTCAGTGTGTTTTCGCAGCCTGATTTCCTGAGGCGCTTCCATTACCATTTCCGTGTCACTGCCAACGTTATCAACATTGTGTCAAAATGTTTAAAATAAGAATTTTTAATTTATCTACGTTATTTATGTTTCACCAAACTACAAGCGATTCATCTTTTATATTAGGCAGTCCCAATAGTTCCTTTCGCAACGTGTATGTTTAATATTGTTAAATAATACAAGCACACACAAATGTCGTGATCATATATTTGTTAACGTTGTACACATTACTTCCTAAGACTTCTTACAGCCACACAATTTGCTTCCTTAAGAAACTAGGTTGAATTTGCGTAGTGCACATTAATTGAAAACAAAACAAACTTTTGGGACATCACTTTCTTAACATTATCTAAAATTTTGGCATAGTGATAATACATAATATAAATAATATTGATCGATCATTAACAATGTAAAATTTTGAAACGTATTTGTGAGTGAGTAAGTATCTTTATATGTATATACCTCCCCTAGTAGCATTTATGGTTGGCCAACGGTTGGGAGTTAGTTAGTGGTTTTGCCTACAATTTACATTCCTGTTACGAAATTGCATTCCCTCAATAACTCTGTTTACAAAACTACTTTCATTACTTATCTATGGACGAGGAAGTGTTTCATTCAAGTAATAGTTAACTATTGAATCGCATACAACTTTTGTAATTATAATTGAGAATGCTAGGTACAAACTGATGAAGTACGACCGTGCAAAGTTTATACTACTTGTCGGTGTGTGTCGGTGCATTTCTATCGGAAAACAATATCTCAATGATAAATCGTGTAGCAAACAAATTATGAAAATTCTACATAAAATGATCTGTCCTCATGCCATGTGATACATTGTTATTAAAAATTAAATGCAATGTTTGATAAGGAATAATCGAATTATTTAGATCATCATACATTTTTTCTCTTAATAATTTCTCTACACGTTACGTCACTCAGCTAACTATACTAATGAGTAAAATATTTTCAAAAGAGCATTACAATGTCACACTTTTTTCCTGTGTTTGCTGTTTTTGAAAATAATAATAATAATATTTACTCAAACAAGTATTTTGATCGAATGACAATTTCATAGAATTAAAAGCATTATAAGGTCATCAATTATACGATACAGTTTCATTTTACGATACTACATTTATCTGCACATATTATGCATATATAACTTACTCATTTGTGAAAATATCGACGGTTGCATCAGCATGCATCACACTATGCAACGCGAAAGCATTAAACCATAAAATTAAATAAATGGAGAAATTAGCGTTCAACAAATTCCATTTGATTTGACACATTAAATAATTTCTGCAATGCTTTCACTCCATTGTACATGCTTTTCTCAAATCTGTAGCCAGTCATGAAAACCTAGATCGTCCATATACCTCACAAATTTCATATGTTTGCAAAAAATGAAGATTTTATACATTTGATTCATAGTTGATAGCTATATTGAAGTTACATTTTATTTGTACATGTATTGCGAAAATCAAACAAATTTTTCAAAATTGAACATACTTTTTAAAATTGACAACAAAATATAAACTTGGAAAAATATTCACGGAAAATTTGTATTATTTTGCAATAACATTTATAATTATAATCAGAAAAGTATCAATATAGTTCTAGTAAAGACGCGTTAAAATAGTATCTCCGTTTTTTTTATAATCTTTCAAGTTTTATAAATAAATTACAAAGTATGGTTTCATGTTCAGAAAATATCAAAAACTCATGTTATCCTTTCTAAATATTTAAAATTTCGCTAATGCGTATAGAGTTCAGTGACTGCGTTTTCATTAAAGTTAAATTGTACCCAGTTTATTAAAAATAATGATTGTTCCAACTTACCCGAGACATTTGTAAGCACTTTACTTAAAAGCGGAAGTAAATGCAATTAAAGTAATGCGTGTTTTAAAGAGAAAAATAACGAGCAGTTATAAATATTACTGGATTTGAATATTCCTGTTTATGAATATGTATGCGGTAGAAACTAGGTACATTTTCTTTCCATGGCATTGGTCTCGTTGTATAAATTCGATGCTTCGATAAAATTAAAAATAGATGTATGTTCTCTTTTGTTGCTCATTACGCATGCAACGACATTACATTTTGCTAAGAAGAAAACGTATTTTCATACGAAACCAAGGTAGCGACTATTTATTGTTAGACAACGAATTGATAAGGCAATGTAGAATTATGAAGAACATAATAAAATATTCTTAAACCATTAGAAAATTTTAATTTCATAACTAATGGGTATTGTAATATAATTGAATATAATTACTCAACTGATTCAGAAGATTATGAATTGTGCCAAAATTTGTAATGTAATATTATTTTAGTTTTAATTATTGAAATCAATAAGTAAATATAATATAAGAGTTTGTTCAAACCCAACTTCTCTTCTGCCTACAGAAGTGTGAATCGCAAATGTCTGCTGTGTACTGATAAGTTTTTTTGAGGAAAGTATGTATCCCTATGTGATTTTATTTCGGTGACATACTGAAAGTCGTTTAAAATTTATAGCAGCTGCTGTATCATAGATCTTGTACATTTTTATTGATACATCGAAATATCCAATTTTTATGTTATTTTCTCTCGAATACTCTACATCGAAATATCGAATTTTTATATTATTTTCTCTCGAATACTCTACATCGAGATATCCAATTTTTATATTATTTTCTCTCGAATACTCTACATCGAAATATCCAATTTTTATATTATTTTCTTTCGAATCTCTATTGAACTAAATACACAATTTTTCATGAAACAATTTTGTTCCTATGTCACATTTTCGTGTTACGATTTTTTAGTTGGACTGTGATTATTTAATTACTGTATATTCATCCCGTCTTTTATGCAATCACGAAGTATAGTTTTTAAACGATACTTGTAACGTTTACTATATACGACAGTGGGCCAACTCCACTCTTGGAAGATATTCAATTTCATAGTTTTTTAGGTTCTAATTAACCAGAAATGATACTTTCTTATTAATTTACTATTCACATGTTATATTATTATTAGTAGTAGTAAATGAATCACTATAATATTGGTTGATAACTGAAAGTGCAAGATAGTTTACTATGAAAGTGGGACAACTCCATTACCTGTGAATTATTATTTTACAATTAGTCATATTGCAAAGTTCCCCCATTGTTGATGACGTAGAGATGATGTTTACTTTAACTGCTTCGTCATTTGGGGACTGGACTTCAGACCTTATATTCATGAGCTATATTCAATTTTTATAAAACACGCTTCATGCAATGTTTGACAGCTTACAAAATATTTATAACTTTCATTAGCCTTGAGAATACTTTAAAACGTGAAATTCTATTTTTAATCAAACGATAATTAATTTGTGTTATCCTCAGATGATACAGGTAATGATAATTCTATACGTCAAATTAGGTATAAGTTTGGTAAATAATATTAAAGAAAGTCAAATAAACAAAAAATATTTGTAGAACCAAATTCGTCATTGTCGGATAAGGAATACATGAAATTTTAAAAAAGAATGAAGGGTACTAATGGTGAAAAAAGTGAATTGGTTTCAAATATGCTAGCTAGGAGTTTTAAAGAATGCACTTTATACACTTTATTATAGAACACAAATGAAACATGATGTGATATTTAAAACCTTAAATTTACTACCAACCATGCGAGTTAGATTTCGAAATTTTAGAAATATTAAATTGACACAATTATGTGAAGATTCGTTGCCTGTTATATTGCAAAAGTGTAAAGATATGCAAGATTTCTTAATATATAATACCTCCAATGTATCTGAATTACCCCAATAATCTCCCGAAAAACACCTCCAAATGGAAATTTTTAGTTTTGTTATTATAAATTAACTGGACAAAATTCGTTTTCAAATAAACAAAAATTAATTGTGTCATTGTGATCTATAATAACCATAGATCAAGACTCTTACACTCTTAAAAAAAAACTCAAATCTTAATCGTTAATGTTTTCGAATTAGGCAAACTTTGACTTAAAGGCGGACAGTGAACTGGAACATAATCGATCACATCCTCATAGTCGATAGAAATATCTTGCAAATTAATTAGAATGCACTTAAATCTTAAATGTATGATAAAAATAGGATCTTATAAAATACGTCAGAGTTTTAATATCACTGAATTATCAATAACATTTTTGTATTTTTGTAAATCAGTGAAGCACTCAGTTGGTTAATTTTTAATAAACGCTTGTAAATGAAAAAGTATATGCTCCACGTCACTCCACGCAACGAGACTTTAATATATGAAAGGTAAAGATGTTTTACTTTCGTTTAATCGCATTTCGAACCTGCGCGCTGCGTCGCAAATCTGAGAATGTCTGGGGAAACTATTACAACTACAAAAACAATTTAAAGAGCAATGTTGTGAAATTTTTCTATATACTGTAAGACACAGTTGTCTTGTGTTCTAACAATTAAAATCACAAATATGCTCAAAACCATGAAAAAATTATTTTGTCTACCACATGCTAAGAGTAATCAAACCACTGTGCATCAGGTCGAAGACTTTCTTTATTATATTAAGTTGTAGCATATAAAATGTCTGATTCTAGAATGAAAATGTTATGTAGTGTTTAGATCAAGAAGTACTATTACAATGTATGGTGTTATTATACACCATTTTAAGATACAAAGCTGATCTTAAGGTCTTATCTTCAATTTTTAATTAGATTTCCAATTTTACATTTAAATAAAGTTTATTTCAATGTCAATTAATGTGATTGTCGAGTATTCACTTTATATGAGTGGAAAAATATTTATATGTTTGGTCAAAATTTGTCGATTAATCAATGCCTCATTCGTCGATGGTAAAGAAGACTACAAAATGGAGACGAGAATCTTGTAAATGATGAACGTGAACGACAAAAAATCCGATTTCTACCTTAATACAATCAAGAATCTTGATTAGAATGATGCTTACTTTGATCCTTAAGTTTATTTCGAAGAAGATCATGTTTGCTTAACGTTACTGTTAACAATCGAACAAGAACGACCTAATACTAATCAGTTAAAATCTTTAAATTCTCAAGTATTGTTCATATTTTCTCCCGGACTTTAATGTTAGTTTTCAGTTGGAAACATTTGGCATATTTAACTATAGAGACATGTTTAACGGTGACATGTTTTTGGCAGCGTTTAAATTGCGAAATGCTCTCAGGAAAGATATACGTTATTGTGCCGCCTTTAGGTGTCCAACGTGTGCATAACGTTGGAAAATATGAGAGAGAATGCAGATCTACGTGTACAACATTACTGAGCAAACTATAAAGTGGGCTACAGTATTGTTTCTTTATCGTTCAAAAAGTATTACAATTGTGGGATATCATTGTGAACATTTGTTAAAATTAATCTTTTTTACCGAGTACGCTATCCTACTTATTGAATAACTTTTCCCATTAACTTTTGAAACAACATTGTATCAAAGATCATTGGATTTGTTTTGGCTTTTATTGCTATCAGAGAATAATGGAAACACATACACCGTGCCATATAAAAAGGCATTGATAATTTAAAAATCAAGGAAATAAAGCTTGCACAACCTTGAGAACAATTTTTTACTTTTCATATGATTTGTTCCTTCAAACAACTCATACTTCCTTCTGATATTTCTTTTACTATAAAAGACAAGTGAAATTAAAATTTAAAATGCTAAAGTTATGCGTGATGCATATGTTCAACATTATTTATTTCACTTTATTTGTAAACTTTTTGGTTTAAAGCTGTATCCACTTTTTAGTCACTAAAAACTATGTAGATATTCATAAGTACATCGTGTACATATAATAGTCATATAATAGTTCATAGTTCATACAATAGTCAAGTACATCATATACATATGATTGTCATAAATAAATTGCGGATCTTTATACGAAATAAATTTTTTTTATATTGTTCATACATAGAAATTTTGAGGACACTCACATTTTATGAAGTAATAATTATGAGATTTGTGGCCACCGAAATATGAATTCCTTCGTATCGAGTCGTTTTTATATACACATTATTTTTGTATTTGCAATACTTTGAAAAATAATGGCCAATGTGCTTGGTGAACCTATAATCTCTGTACGCATAATTCTTAGTTAGTTGACATTGAAATGAGTTCTCCGCCCATTACTCATGTATAAACTATGGCAAAGCTATCGCATTAGTGTCCAAGGACAAAACATGCATCGAGAGCATCAGTCGTCAGCTGACTAAATTTCGATTTCTTACAAAAATGGTAAAGGATGTTTCGATTTATAAATTCGTCCAGAACATACGAGCTTCGTCTAGCCCCATATTTTGGAGATTCTCTGTATATACGGCGAGAAGACCTATATCAGATCATTTACGAAATTTTAAACCTGCGGACAAATGTATTTCCTTAAAAAAAACTATACATGTGTAGATCAAACAATAGGGTTATATCTATTTACAATGACTTATTGTTTAAATATTAACTTATATATTAAAACTTCTCAAAGAGCACGATTCTGACAATCGATATCATGAATCACACTGGTTTTATACAAAAATCGTACTTATTTTTTCGTAATTGTTTAAGCCAGTGATATTGAATTATTCATAAGACGGAAGGAACTTTAGTTATAGAGGTTTCTTATTAAGATTTAGGAAGATTCATTTTATTAAGATTTATTAGGCCTTATTAAGAGTGTACATTAAAAACAGTATAACAAATGAAAATTCGATGGGCAGAATCTTTGCATGCGAGTTAATAATTTTCCAATTACAACCGGCTTAATATAAGAAAAATTTAATTTTGTATCATGAATTATTTATCGTACAAATATACAAATCCAATTATAAAACAAATTTTATTATATGTAATAGTTATCATCTAAGAAAGGAATAAACGAAACTATTGCCATATTAAATTATATATCTTGTATTATTATATTGCATACTTTATAGTATTATACGAATATGAACTGTAGATTTTTTACTTTTATGATGAAAATGAGGGAGTAAAATGATAAGGGTGTCCCATAACACGAACATATAAACACAATGGAATTATCTGTTCGCTATATGATTTATTTTCTACGTTTTTCTTTACTTAACGACGTTATTCGCTTTATTGAAAAACTATTCTGAATTTACGGGCAACCTAATACGAAGCAATAGTTTTAGAATTTCAGAATATTATTATGTTCCCCTCAACTTATTACAATTGATAGTACTAAGCTTCCGTCGTCAAATGTATGTGCAACCAGAAGAGATAGAAAAAAATATCAAAAGACTCTCCAAATAAATTTCTACAATACAGTACTTATATTGGATTTACCAATCAACAGAAAAAGTCTCAGGTTTCCTTCGCAAAGAAGAGGGTCACTTAGCGAAGCTATGTAAAACACAGAATCCAACACTCTCGAATTACAGGAATCCACTTCTCAGACAACAATAAATAAACAAGTAATCCAGAGCGATATTTTGCAAACGAACAAAGAAGGCAAAAATACCAACCTGAACATAGCATCTCCTACAAATAATAAAGCGAAAAGTCCCTTGTCCAGTTTAATATCAGCTACAAGCTACCCTGAGTTATTAAATACAAGTAATAGGGATATCGAGAAAATTAAAGTAGTCATACAAAGACCGGAAAAAATTAAAAAGAATACAGATGGAAATCCATACGCCATTAGTGATATCGAAAAGAAACTGTTGCCAGCCAAAGAAAACATCATATCGAACGTCCAAAAATATCCGCTTAACTTTGAATGTTCTGGAAAATTCATACTCGAAACACAAGGCCCATCTGATATCACCGACATTGCAAAAAAAGTACCCATGTAACACCACAGCTCTTACCGACCTGCTTGCAGAGTTCTACAGCTGTGCTAAAGAAGGAAATATTAAAAATTATATAACTAGAATTAAAAAACAAATTCAGCCTCAATATCCGGGACATTCCTTCAGTGACGCCTTAACATCTAGGGACGACTACGCCGCATAACAAATTTAAAATGTATATCGTGGAGCAGAGCATGGGAACACTAAGAATCCTATTCTGGAATACACGAAGTGTTTTGAAACGTAAAGAAGAAATGGAGATCATCCTTCGAGGTGTGGACATATTTGTGTGTGTGTTTGTGCGTGTTTGTGTGTGTGTGTGAAATCCTGGTTGAAACCTCAAGAGGACCTCCAAGTTGTAGGCTTCGAAATCTTAAAAAATATGCCAATAAAATACAAATTAATACTTTTAGACATATTCAACCAAATGTACGAATATAAGGACTATCCATCTTGGTGCAAACAATCTTTCGTACACTTTATTGACAAACCAGAAGGAAAAGCAGTAAGGCCAATCACCCTATCATCATGCTTAAGCAAACTCTTTGAAGCCATAATAAAAAAATAGTTTAATAATTATTTAGTAAAAATAATGTTGTCAATCTTACGCGACAAGTTGATGAAGCTTTGGCATACAAGAAGGATATCATCGTCGCCTTTTTAGAAGTTTCTGGAGCATTCCATAATGTTAACTCTGACATTCTATTAAAGAAACTTGCACAGGTGGGGTGTACAGAAAACCTAGTTAAATTCGTCAGGTTTCTTACATATGAAAGTCTCGTCTATACAGACTATGCTGGGAATGACTATAGAATGGTATACAAGGGGGTTCCCCAGGGTGGCGTCGTCAGTCCGCTACTATATGTATATAATATATGTACGAGGAATTACTGACACCGTGTCACAAAGTATTGCTGTCTTCACATTTGCGGACTTTATATAGCAGTATTTTTAAAATTTTCACCACTCAGCAGGTATAAAAATGCAACTGAAAATTCTGTGAACATTATCATGAGAAATGTCACAGATCTAGGTTTGGATTTGTCTCCACAAAAATCTATCCTTATACACATCAATAATAAAAACATAAGACCAGGCGAAATCAAAATTAAAATCAATAAGTGCATTATAAAATCTAGCTACTTAGCACGTTTTCTAAATGAAATAACGCAACAAATATAGAAGAGCACGAAATATTATAAAATTCTTGTGGCACGGCGGAGCGGATATGATGTTACTAAGCGGACCTGCTAGATGGCAGCACAAGCACATTCGGACCACGCATACTTACGTCCGAAAACCAATATGGCAGCGAACGTCTAACCTGTCGAACGCGTATGAAATCGAGTAACTTTAGTCGCATATAACTCGAATTAGTGAACTACATGCACTCAAATGTCAATTCCTAGCATCAGAACTTAAAGTTTTATTATTTTTTGGTGATATTGTGTAATATTTTGTTCAGAAAAGTGAACAATTTTTTGTCCGTTCAACGGTAGTTTAACCGAAACAAGCCTTGCATGAGACTTAAAATACTTAATAAATAAAAAGAAAAAAAACAATAGTATCACAATAAACCTAATCTCACTTTAAAGTTTAAAACTTCAACTTTTACTATCCGTCATTTGCTTTTGTCTAAAATAATCATCCACGACGGGAGAGGTGGAAAACTGAAGACATGTTTACTCTCGAAAATGCTACTAATTAAAGTGTCTCTAAAACCATTGAAAATTTTTTTTCGTGAACGAATCTACCCGAACGAAGATTTGAAGATTGAAGTCTCGCCTTTACAACGACAAAAAAATTAATCTACGATTTTTTGCACTCGTTTTATTACGGTTTAAATGAAAGGTGCCAACTATAGCCAACTTTACAGTGACATGAAGCACACCAGGGGGGCTTTCACCACCGAACATAGTTCTCATTTTTGTTCCAGTGAAAGGAAATCATATATCAATTTTTAAGGTGCCGTTGGTAAGGTAAACGGAAAGCTTCAACTTACAAATGAATGGAAGATTCGTACAAAAATTTGTAATATTTTTTCAGAGATTTTAATTTATAGCATTTTTACAAAAATGAACCTCCAGTTTCTCAGCTACAAAACCATGATAAAATATCTCAGAAGAAACTGAATAATGGTGAGCGAAAGTAGAATCTGCACTCATTAGAATGAGCCAACAGGTTAAATGTCGTCGATTTCTTGACAATCGGAAATGTTATGTTCAAATACTTTTTAGATCCACTATAGCTCAATAACCGTCAATGTTTCAGAGATCTCAGTACTTCCTACCCTGCGAATTCACAGACATTTCGATCCCCTAATTTGTAGTTCTATTGTCCAACGGGCAAGTTTCGAGTAGGACCTAATTTAGTAAGTCTAATTACGACGTAGTGGGAACGTGCGAATAAATAGATTGCCTCGACAGCCGAACGCCGGACCAAAGCGTTACAATGCAACAGAGATTTCAAATGGACACTCGCGAAAACAACATTTTCTTTTCAAATTGTCCATTTAGTTTATACTTTTTTTGAAAATTCCTGTAGCGATTTCATCATCGTCCATGCGTTATGCTTGCAGGAAACATACGTGCATCCTTCCGTTATTATTATCGCAACGTGATAAATGCGAATCAACATCGATAGTATGTACACGAAGGTCTCCTCCAGTTGTTTCCCGTTTCTCAACTCCACCGATATAGGTCAAATGAGACCACGATAATAATAGTAACCAACAATCTCTGAACAGGAACTATTTTCATTATGGAAAAAAGTTCTAGAAAACTCTTGATGACGCTAATGTAGTTTGACTGCATCAATCGAATAGCATTTCTAAAATATCATCAAAAACAAAATTATTATAGAATGGATCCAAGAAGTATTTAAGCATTATATTTCCGCTTCTCGAAAAATTGTCGATATTTATATTGTGATCATTTCGTAAAATAGTAACTATATAGTACTATGCAAATAGTACAACCATAAGCCTGTACTTATTTTAAAGCTTGAAGCCTCTACTTTCGCAAAGCAGTGCTCATTTTTCTCTAAGATACTTTTACATGACGGAGCAGGTGGGACACTGAAGACCCATTTTTCCTAAAAAATGCAACAAATTCAAGCGTCCCCAAAAACTTCCAAACACTTTTCTCGTAAATGAATCCGTCAAAGATTTAAAGATTAATGGCCTTTCTTGACAGCGATTCTTTAAAGATGGCTGTACTATTTTTTTCATTGTTTCATAGAACATAAATGAGGAACAAGTTTGGTTATGTAGAGTCCTCATCGTGTAACTCTTACTACTGTAAATTGGCGTCAGTTACGTCTCACCTCTCATTGGAAGCACCATAAGGCTATGGTGCTAGTATCGTTTTAAAGAGAAAGCTTCAATTTTTAAATTTATGGTGGTTTCAGTCACAAAAAGAATTTTTGAAAGTTTTCACAGATATTTGAACGATAGCATTTTCTAACGTCTAATCATAGAAGCGTCAAGAACATTGTATAATTGATTCTTAGGGTAATGGAACAATCAGACATTAGAGTATTTGGATAATGAGTATTTGAATACGGGAAGTTCTGTTGTACAGTGGACGATAACCTGATGGAAACTCAGACAGCCGTCGAATAACATGACACTCTTACAACACGATTCAATTAACGTCATCAGGGTTTCATATTGTATTTATTTATTAATGCTTTAAATCAGATAGTTTATTTAACAAATAACGTTGTTTAAAAAAATTATAAATTATATTCAGGTCTTCTATATCTGGATTTCTTAAGAAGGAAGTAATACAAAGTGGAAAGCAGTATTTGCCTTTGAGGAGCTGAGTTTGTAATACATTACGTCCGTTCTCATAATCTGCTCAAATGCATATTCAAGTATAGTTGATACTGTCCAACAAATTTCAACTTTTTTTTGACGTTTTGAATTTCTTATTCGTTTATTCGAATATAAATGTTACATGTTTCAGGTTTGTAGTTACACAACAAAATTAGATTTTAGGCTGTGAGAGTTTTTACATGTGTATCTTGAAAATGGTTTAATACAATGAAAAACTGCGAACGAGAAACAATTAACACTAAATCTACCACAGCCGGTCAAATGATCGGTTTCAGATTTTTGATTTTCAAATTATTGAAGTTATAAAGACGACTTCATGGGAATTGATTAAATAAATTTTTTTTACTGAAGCATATGTTGTAATAAAAATCACGCAAAGACTAAATAAATTCAATCTTGTTATTTTTATAAAACAATACATACTAGCCAATTTTAATGCTCGGTAGGTTTAGTGTTAAACATACATATTCCAGTTCTACTTTCTTCCAATTCAATATATTGGGTTGTTCGGAAAATAATTTCGTTTTTCGTGTAGAGATGGTATTGCTTCCATTTATTATTACTTAACATTATTTTAAGTCGCAAAATCATTGTATATTTTCAGAACTGACATTTCGGACGTCATTTCGTGCCTTATAAAACCTTATAATCTTTCAAGCATTTCTTTTGTCATCGCATCAAATATGCAAAATCAAAGTGAGCATATCCGTCACATTTTGCTTTTTTGTTACGGGTATGGTAAAAACGCAATGCAAGCAGGGAAAAAGATGTATGCTGTTTTCAACACTTTTTAAGCGGTGTAACTATCATTTTAAATGAAGACGACAAAAGTAATACAACTCAATTATTTGCTAATAAAAAACAGGAATTCTACGAACATGGGATCTCCAAGTTACTAGAAAGATGACACAAGATCATAGAAGAAAATTGCCACTACATCACGGAATAAATAAATAAATAGTGAAACATCATCTTCACTTTCCCTTGGAAAAACGAAATTACTTTCCGAACAACCCAATATGTTATAATTAGACTCCGGATGTTTATACAAGTGCATAGTTTTATAAAAACAACAACAGATAAAGCAATGGGACCAAGACATAAATATTTTTTGCGATTAGGAGATTCTAAAAATACACATTTTGCATAATGCATATGCTTTACATATTGAAGTTTACAGATATAATGTTATTTGTCCTATTTGTGCATATTTCATGCTCACGTTGAATATCAATGTTAAAATAATTTAATGTATCGTCTGTCGGTAATTTCATTCCACATTAACAGCCATGGGAACACAATTCCGCGAGAAGATTATTTATGCTAATTATAGACCACAATAAAGTATGTTTCACAATTTTGAAACATTCAATGAGCGTTAAATGTTAAATTTGAAATTCAATTTATGTTTAAGATTCGACCATAAAACATGAGGTATTTATTAGAAATAGTGTTTATTCAATTTTGCTATTTAATCTTTGCTTTTACTTATACTAAATACTTACAAGCCCTTACATATTTTTATGTATACGATTCATATATTATATTCTACTTTAATATAAATGTGCTAGTAATTATTAAAAGTAGTCTAATAATAAGTCATATTCTCTGTTTCCAGATATTTAGACTACATATTTCAATTCATTAAAAAATATTATGCTATCAGAATATATCTTTTTTTATTTAAGCTTACCCAGGCCCCTATATGGGGACTATTGAAGAGTACAGTTTGAATGATATTATTGTTTAGCATATCTGGTTATATACGCAGGTTGCATTCTTCCAAGAAATTAAAAATACGCAAACACGCCCGAATGTTGAATTTTGTTCTTATAATTTGTTCTTACATTACGAAATTTACCTATAGATGTAAAAATTTACGAAAAACACAGTTATACTACATGTTTCTCAGAATCTCCACTTATTGTTAGATCATTTTCAAATTGAACGATTTATCTGAGAAGTGACTTATCACCGAAAAAAATTATAAATAAAAATAAATTAATAATTAAATTAAATGTAAAATTAAAAAATTATAAATAAAAATAAATTTATTTATAAAAATGAATTGCAAACATAATTAAGTTCAATTAATTTTGAAATATTAATCTTCTCGATAACGGAAAGATTCAACTTCTGCTTTATATTCAGTTCCGTTTGTTTTGAGAGTTTTCAAATGATCTTGATAAATCAGCGAGATGTATGGCACTAAATCCATCATACAATATTTTTGTACTTCTCCTTCGTGACTGGCCTGACGCCGGTTCTATTAACTACCTTATAACTATTTAATGCTATGCCTGCAGAAAAATCTTTATCGGATTCGTCTGATGACGTTAACGGCCTTATTCTTTTCCATTTTCTAGTTGCAGTTCATGAGAACATTTCTGTAAAGCACACTATCTTATTTTTATTATTAATCCAATAAAATTATCTTCAGCATCCAAAATTGTATATTTTATAATCACAAAAATGATTAAAATAAAATTTATCAAATTAATATAAATGATGAATCATACCATACATTTTACTTACCTGAACCACTGAAAAATAATCAGATACTTCTTCACAAACGACACATCAAGAAAATAAACGATTTACTATCGGACTATTATCAAAGTAAACGTAACATGAGTTTGGATCAATCGCATTATAATTAATTTTAATCACAACACAATTCATGAATGATTTATAAAAACTCCATAATATAATCCGCAAAATCAATCGTTAATACCCGAACGGGCTCGACTGCGTTTTGGAGAACTCAGTGTTCTTAACTTTTTTGAACTTTTTTTTATGTGATCCTGTATATATCGATGAAGACATTTCGAAAATGTGTGTATGCTAGTTAGAAATTCACTGGTTTATAAGTTATACTTGTGTAAAGATGAGCAGTTTCAAGCGTTTTTTGACAGGTTAGAGCGTCGCCATATTGGACATTCGTTGAGTGGTAGAGGTAGGTAGGTCTGTTCGGCGCATGCGCTCGATAGATCGTGGGTGTTCAGCGCATGTGTTAGATAGTATGGTACATTTGCGGGATCGGCTAAATAGTACTGAGCATAGGCGCGAGATAGCAATTCAGTGGTTACACATACTTTGTAAACATAAGCACTTTCAAGTGTTTTTCACAAATTAATTATTAATAAGTTTATTGTTGATTTTGAAATGGCTAGATCAAGTCTTAGAAATTTTAACTTTAGAGACATGCAAAGTAGTAAAGAAGAAGCAATTACTTGGGCTAGGGATTGTGGATTGTTGCGGAAATTTAAAAAATGTCGTACTCATCGGGGCGAAATGAAAATTTATAACAATAATCATGGAATCGGTCGTTGTCGGTGTCCAGTAATTAAAATATACAGAATCACATACAGGATTTGAAAAAGAAGGTACAGTCCAAGATGGTTTGGAGTAGGTCGTCGTGGGAGCGGAGAAGGCCGGCCCGACCATGGTATAATGTTTCGCATTTTGATTTAGTAAATATGTTATTATGTATTACGTACGTGTTTGTGCTGCCATCTAATGGATTTGTTCGGAAGTATTTAGCCTATTTTGTGTGCATTACCTAGCAAATATATCAATATGGCGGCGCTGTAACCTGTCAAAAAGGCTTAAAAGTGTTCAACTTTATATGCGTATAACTTTTTAATTAATTAATTTCGCGCATTAAGATTTTCATTTTCGATGTTTTCTCGTCGAAATCTATAAATTGTATAAAAAAAACTTGAAAAAAAAGAGTTCTCCAAAACGCAGTTAAACCCCGGACATCCTATGAACATCTTATGGACGTCGTGCCGTACGTTCTGTACATCACAAGGACGTCCGAATATTGTCCGTATGTCCAGGATATGTCCCGTTTACGTCCCAGACAGGTCCTATTTACGTCCCAGTTGCAAAGTGGGAGATCCATAAGACGTCCCGTGTGTGAGTCTTATGAAACCCGGCTGGACATATTCAGGACGTTAACGGGATGTTTACAGGATGTTTATAAAACATTTAATTACCTATCCTCTTCATGTGTACGAAACGTTTTCCGAATGTTTAAAACTATTAAACAACATTAAATATGTATACAAGGTTAAATTTAAATAAAATTTCATTTATTACAAACACATGGATTAGGTACATAGTACAATACAATCGCATACACGTATAACATTAAAATATACAGTAATATTACAACTACTTATTTATATAAAATAATATATACAGTCTTATGTATATATTTGTCACTATTGTTAAAAATAAATATATATTATATGTATATATTTACGTATGTGTATATTTTATTTTGTTTTTTGTCAGGAAAAACTGAAATTTCATCGTGTTATTTTGGGGTCGTTCTGTTGATTATTTAGTTACTTGCATACATTATTATATGTATGCTCTTCGGACGAACGAATTGGCAGAACGGAATCATAACCGAAACTAGAACCCAAATCCAGAACCAAAAAATAACAATTAAAAATTATCGGTTCTCAAGAACCGTAACCGTAACCGTAACCGTAACCGTAACCGTAACCGTAACCGTAACCGTAACCGTAACCGATATAAGCCAAAACAGACATTCTCGTATTAACTGTTATAACATTATTTCGGGTGTTCATAACTGTTTCGAGAACCTGAACCGATATCATAACAGTGTTATAAAAAGAACTGTTTTGAAATTAAATCTTGAGAACATTATTCGTAAGACATGTCTTATGCATAATTTAAGAAGTGAGCATTCCTAGAACGAACGAAGGTAGGTTCCACGGACGTGCTTGGGACGTAACAACGAATGTCCATGAGACGTCCAAAATTTAGGTTCCAGAGACATCCAAAACAGACATAGAGGACATTTGAACGTAAACTGGCCATAAAACGGACGTCCTATGGACGGAATCGGTGCTATTTGGGACGTAATACAAAATTAGTGAAAAGTTAACATGTTGCATAATATTGACTTTCAAAATTTCCAGCATAATTAACAATATTGTGTATTATAATATAAGTAAAAATATTTATTGTTGCTATAAAATCAAAATACAGCAGTTATGCTAATTTCTGAAACTAACATTTGCACTACTTCTTTCTTTCGTATAACTCGGTAATCTTTCATAGTACAATTCTAACTATCGTGTAATACGGGCGTTATTTGTATTTTGTAATACAAAAAGCAAGCAAAAAATTCTGAAAATTATGAAACTCATGCAGAACATAAAACTATTTTTTGCTACTGCCGTAGTACGGTTTTCACGAGTAAAATCACACGCCTTGATTAATTTTCTTCGTAAGTTTCGAGAAATCCAGTTACAAGTTACTCCCATTAGTAAGCTTGAAAATAAAATTTTTGTTTAATACTGTACAAAAATAATTCTCAGTAAACTCTCGGTGTACGCATAATAGTAGGGAGAATTTTTTCCAAGGTCATTTGTCCTCGTTAGACAAAAATATCACATCCTCGAAGTTAACCTCCCACTTACAATATTATATAATTACAATTGTTGTGCTGTTTGTGCGAATATTAAAATTATAACATAAAAAAAACGATAAAAAGTGCAGAAGAACGATTTTTAGAGTAGCCCCCCCTCCCCTTTTCATTTTTTCAATTTTCTCTGTTGTACTAAGTCGTGCTAACATTGTGCCAAAGTATTACTTTCAAAAAATAATAAGGACATAAGTTATGGCAAATAATAGTTTCCGACATGCAATTTATGTTAGCTTGTTTATAATAGCATCCGTTATCCAAATAGCATATTCAGCTAGCCTAGCACAACTCAGATATACATTTCTGTCTTTGTCGGATGATTCATGCACGAGAGTAAAGTGCCCCTAATATCGTTGTGCTAGGGAAATCGGTAGTTGTGCTGACTTGTGCTGGGCTAGCAGTGTTGGGCAATATTTAAATAAATAATCATTTACATAAACATTTAAATAACAAGTTATTTGTTATTTGCATATTCAAATAAAAAGCAAAACTAATTATTTATTATTTGAGCAAATCTAAATAAATTATTTAAAATAATAAAGTTAATTGTATTTTAATTTATTAATAATACTAAAGTATTATTTATTATTCATAGTCGTTAAACAAATTTTCTTTCCAACTGTCCTCAGCAACGATATTAATATTAATGTAACGTCTGATGTGCATTTTTTGAGAAGCTTTAGAGCTTCTTGAGTTGAGGCGATTTACGCGCGGTTCGAGTAGCGCGTTTCGAATAGCGCATAAATTGCTCTAACTCGCTACGTTTTCATTGTACATATGTGTGGTGAATAAACGATTGGAAACACTTTATTTACTAATATACTTTAATAATATAACACTTATAACTAGATATGAAACATTATTTAGCTCTCACACGTGCTCGCCATGCATCGTGCATGTACCTCTCTACGTTGAACCCTAACCTCTAACAATCTCTCTTCCTCGCATTCCGGAATCTCACTCACTCTAGCGCTCACTCTTCCATCTGTATTATTCATTCTGAACTCTCACATACAATCATTCACAATATGTACAAAATGCAAGAAATAAGAGAAAACCAAAAACGATTTATTTCATTTCCACCTCAATCCAAATAAGAAATAATCTTTTATTTGCAAATAGTAAATAATAAATAGATCACTTCTGGCATTATTTAAATGACTTTTTTGTGAATAAAAAGTTTAGTTGATATTTGCAATCACAATCACACGTTTATTTATTGTTTATTAAAAATTTGGACAACTCTGAGCATAACCCAGATATACAATTCTGTCTTTGTGTGATCACTGCAAAGTCCAATTATGCGTGTAGATTCCAAGCGCAAAGGTAAAGGCGCACAAGAGTAAAGTGCACTCAATATCGTTGTGCGGGGGAAATCGGCAGTTGTGGTGACTTATACTAGGCTAGTACAACTCAGATATACATACAATTATATGCTATTTGGATAACAGCTGCTAACATAAATTGCATGTCGGAAACTATTATTTGTCAACTTATTTCCTTATTATTTTATGCAAGTAATAAGTACTTCGACACAATGTTAGCACAACTTAGCATAACAGAGAAAATTGAGAAAAATGAAGAGGGGAGGGCTACTCTAAAAATCGTTTTTCTCCATTTTTATCGCATTTTTTATGTTATCATCTTAATATACGCACAAACTTAGCACAATTCAACATAACTATTGAAATTATATAACATTATAGGGGCGGGTGTGTTAATTTGTAGAAGGTTAAAATATCTCGAAATGAAATTTTGAATGTATCTGTACTCCATAAAAATGTCGAAAAAGTATTAATTAAAATAGTGTAACTTTGCCTTTAGAAATTTTCTCATGCAACAGATTATTAGATTTTCGTTTACACATAATTGATACTTTTATTGTCGTATTGTTAATAATGTAAAATAGAACGTATCTAGAATTTCTTAATATCTACTCGCTGCGATTGTTATTAAAAATTAAATAATACTTATACATTATAGACTAAAATTTGTAGAAAGATTTTCATTTTTTATCACACGTATAAAAATTCGATTTGTCGCCTTCGGTGATACAAAGGCAAATAGACCTAATTAGATATATTAAAGATATATTGCTTGACACAATGATAATGGTTAGGAAAGTTACAGAAATCGAATAAATTGATCCCAAAGGGAGCTACTTGCTTGTAAAACTTTACTGAATTATTCGATATTAGTTTCCCAAATCCCATCGAGAGCTCAAATTCACGTTACCGCAATTCAGACCGCACTGGTTATATTGTACGCACAAACGACGAAAAGGTAATCATTTATAATTGTAATATCAAGAAGCTTATTGAATTCCATACAAATAAATGGAAATTGCCTTGTTATAATATTAGCAGATCAATTCTTCCAAACAGGAATTGGATTAAAACGTACCCTTAACTCTTTTTCCTTACCTAAGTGTAAAATAACTGATGATTGACATTATTTTTTGCATATTCTTGGTGATTAGCAATCTCGCTTATTTAATAGGTTATTCACCAACACATATGGCGAAAAGAATCTCTAGACACAAGTTGTTGCAACGAAAGAATTTAATTAACTTTTTAATGATTATTCAGGCTTGGGCAGTATCGAAATAAATTATTTGAAAATAACCGATAGGATAATACATTTTCTTATTTGGCTACATGTCATTTGAAATATTCATATGTTAGTTTATTTGGAGAATCACGTAATTACTTCAACATTTGAATTTAATTTGAAATTCAAATAATTTTTCATTTCATCTGTCATTTGATTAAGCAATTCGTACCCTCCAAAATTCTATTTATTTCATGTAAACATCGTCAACTGCGTCAGATTTTAATAACAATTTTAAAACCGAATGCAGCAAAACTTTAGTCATTAAACTATAGAAATTAGCATACCTAAAAATAATTAATCTATTTACTTCAATAACCTCTTCTTGAGGTGCATTTATTTATTATTTCATATGAACAATGTAATTGAAATAAAATATTATTCGACTTAAATACCAAATGAAAATAAATCTTTTATGTTATTTGTAAAATTAAAATACTAAAGTATTTAAAATAATTCATTATATCAAATGATTATTTGTTATCTTATTTCAAATAAAATGTGCTCAGCCTTGTAATTATTGAATTATCATGTAATTGAATAACATTTGTCTTACACTCACATTTTAAGTCTGAAGATCGTTTTCATTTTTCATAGAACTTTTTTGTTTATAGCAGTCGATATAATAAAAATAAAGTTATTTTGATAGAAAAGAAAAGCCAATTCATTTATTTCCTTTAAAAATATATTTGAAAAAGCATAACTTTTTTAAAATTAGACCAAATGACTTGAGAAGTTAGAAGGATTAGTTTATTAAATGTTCCGTGAAAAAATTGCATTTAGTCAGAATCGCGAAAGAATTAGTAAAAGTTGATTTTTACAATTTTTTGATCTGGACCAGTATTGAAATTTTAAAAAATGTGTGTTACAAACTGAAATAAACTATATACATGCTGAAACTTATATCGATGATGGTTAATTAGTTTATGAGTTATAAACGATTAAATGTGGAAGAAATTGCAGTTATAACTCGAAAATGGCGGGAAACTGCAATTTCTTCCACTTTTACTCGTTCATAACTCATAAACCAAATTACCAATATCGATGAAACTTTCATAGTTTATTTCAGCATGCATGTATATAGTTTATTTCAGTCTCTAAGACACATTTTTAAAATTTTTTAAATTAAAGCAAAATGGAGTGCGTGACCGCTTTATTGTTATCATTAGATTTTATATTTTTTATTATTATCCCTTTGAGGACGAATGTCAACATTTTGACGACATCGGGACTGTAGATGTAATTCTTGAAGTTGCACACATATAATTTAATTATGTACATTAGAAAGGAACCGAACATACATATAGTGTTAATTTTTCCCATTATTTAAGACTTTGATGCAAAATCTAGTGCTCGAGGAAAAATACTTTTCATATTGTAAAGAAATCCTCGTTCGCAAAGGGTTAAATCATTTTGATTAATAGTATTTGTTTTTTATTCTATTAGCAATCCTAAAGTAATAATGCTTGAGAGAAAAGTAAATATCAGGTTCCGCTGCTTTGTCTCTCTCAATCCCCCTTGCCTACTGTTAATTTCCTTTGAAGGCATAGAATCGTTGATAAAACATTATGCAAAGTGTTCCAGCGTTTGAGGTTGACGAGTCTTGTCGTCGTGCCAAGTGTCGACCGGCTAATGACTTCTTTGTCAAACTGAAGGTGAGAAGTCAAAGCTTCAGGAACGTTCACCCCGGCACGTGATAGAAAAAAAAGATATTATTCGTGAGTGCTAAAATTGGCAAATCAATAAGCTGGTCACCAGCTGACGGGATATTAAGTACTAAAGTGGTGTGGCGGTTTACTTATAGCCGGCGCCACGTTGTTAAAGGCCTTTCTATTCCATTATTCATAATTTCTATCAGAAGTGAATCACACAGAAATGTACCATATTGTAGTATATTCTTGTCGTCTAATGGCTTCTAAAATTTCTAGCAATCTTGTAAAGATTTTGCTTTGTTGCAGCATTTTTAAATTAATTCCAATGCGTTGCAATTAAATATCAGCTGATGTACCCATACCCACATATGTAGCACAAAAGTACATGTCAGATTTGAATTGGATTTAATTAATATAAATATTATACCATAATTTTATTAACAATAATACATTTAGTTCGAGATTTTTAAATAGATGATGGATTATTTATTAATACCTAATCAAAGTGTTTCATCTTTATAAATAAATACCGAAAAAATATTTGTATTAAATCATGTTACGGAACATGAATTTACAAACATAACAACTACATAAAATTATACAGGGTGTTTCGTCTAAAACAGGACACCTAAATATCTCCTCTACCTCTGAAAGTGCAAAAAAATGTTTCTAACGTGATCGAAATGGTTTCAAAAGACGAATCAGATGGAAGAATCGTTTTTTATAAATTGTAATTTTTTAATCGTTTTTTCAAGGTCACTCGTGGTTTTTTACATATATACACATATTTTTTGTTGTTGTATGTTAGAGCAAACATTATTGTGCATTCATCCATATTTAATAGCACGACCTTGAAATGACCGTCAACTCACTTACTTTCAGCGACATTTCAGATTTCAACGGTAACAGAAATTCGACCATGAACTTGAACTTGTAAATAATCACATTTATTACTGCAATAAATGTTCGAAATGATGTCCTTCCGTTGTGATACATTTCGTGAGGCGAAAAACGACAGATTGTACAGCTCTTTCGATGATTTCAGGTTTCATATCAGCACATGCAGCAATTATTCGTTCCTTCATATTTACTGGCGTCGTGAGCTGCTCTTGATAAACCGTACCCTTCAATGTCCCCCATAAGAAAAAATCAAGTGGGGTGTGATCGGGTGAACGAGCCGGCCATGATACAGGTCCATTGCGTCCAATCCAACGATTTGGGAATTTTTCGTTGAGAACACGTGTTGCAATATGGAAAAAGTGTGCTGGACACCTATCGTGTTGATACCATAATACTAGACGGTCCCTAAATGGTACATCTTCTAATAAACCTGGTAGAATATGTTCTAAAAATTCAACATACTTCTGCCCAGTTTGCGTACCGTTGATAAAATGCAGCCCAATTATCCTATTATTTAAAATACCACACCAGACATTTATGGTCCATGGTCTCTGCTTATCGAGTTGTCTAAACCATCGTGGATTTTCAACCGACCAATAATGCATGTACTTGAGGTTCACCTGACCATGATTTGTAAAGGATGCTTCATCCGTAAACAATACTGTTTGGAAAAACATTTCATCACTTTCATATTTCCGTATACCCCATTGAGGAAAGTGTACGCGGTTTTCAAAGTCTCTTCCATGGAGCTCTTGGTCAAGAGATAAATGGAAACTGTCACAATAATACCAGTTTCACGTCCAAGTTGCCTTATACTAACATGCGAGTTTTGATTAACTTTAGCGATGATATTGTTCACATTTGCTTCATGAGTAACAGTCTTACGTCTCACACGAATGTTTCTGTTGACACTACCAGTCTCACAAAATGTTTTAACAATACTTGAGTATGCAGAACGTGATGGACAAGAACGTTCTGGAAATCTGTCTTTGTAAATTCGTATTGCTTCTCTTAGACACTCTCGAGCTTCACCGTAAATTAAAACCATTTGAATTTTCTCCTGTCCTGTATAACGCATTATGGATCGCTTGTCGATACACTGAGAAATCTAGCAGTGAGCAAACTCTTAAATTCATATCTCTCTCACTCTCTATGTACACAGTGGAATGATAAAATGTATTTATTTACAAGTTCAAGTTCATGGTCGAATTTCTGTTCCCGTTGAAATCTGAAATATCGCTGAAAGTAAGTTCTGCATTAATTAGGAAATTTTAGAGTTCACGGTCATTTCAAGGTCGTGCTATTAAATATGGATGAATGCACAATAATGTTTGCTCTAACATACAACAATTTATAATAAATTACAATTTATAAAAAACGATTCTTCCATCTGCTTCGTCTTTTGAAACCATTTAGATTACGTTAGAAACATTTTTTGTATTTTCAGAGGTAGAGGAGATATTTAAGTGTCCTGTTTTAGAAGAAACACCCTGTATACTAGAGTATACATATGTACACATTGTACATTAAGCGTTTCATTATATTAATGTTAAAGAAACGCTGCTTCTTTAACAAATTAACGTTTTAAAGAAACGCTGCTACTTTTCATATTTTTTTATGAATGCTTTACAAACGAAAGAACATGAATAAGATTTTACAATCCTCTATCTTTTCTTTCATTAAAGTTTCACTTTCTACAAAAAAATTCCGATCATATATCGCATAAAGCGACTCTTAAAATGAATTTAACACTACCAAACCAAACTGACCTTGAAGTTCGTACATCGTCAGAAAAATATTATGACCATAAAAAAATGTTATATGGTGTTGTGTTCGTTATAAGAAACAGTAAACCTTTCTTCTTCACTTTCATTTATTCCATACATTTGCCATGTTGCGAGGAAAATACTGATAAGCACCTAACTGTACGAATATCGAATGTGTTTATGTGTAAGCGTATGAAGCTCGCATGAAAATAAATGAAAGCACACTCAAGGATGCGTTCGTACTCAATATTTGCGGAAGCTTGTAAGACAAGTGTCTGTGAATGATACTAATATCACATAACAACACAGTAGAAAAACTATGCATTCTTTAAAAAATATAAATCCATTTTATAACATGCTAAAGACGGAAAAAATTAGTAATTTGAGTTCAAAATGTTTTGTAAGAAATCGAAGTTCTTAATTTGTTTTGGTTCAGGACATAATCACATTCCTGCTTATTAAATATACTTTACAAAAAACTATATAACAATCCTAGTGTAAAATCCTAATACAAAAAGTGTAATAGTTCTTGAAAAAAAATTCGTAAAAATTGGTGGGAAAACGGAATCCTCTTAGAAAACTTGAATCGCCCCTTAAAATAAGAACCGTTTATTCCTTTACTTATCGTAAAACGAAGCGACAACAGGACACTTTCGATTATTAGATTTTGTGTAAATGATTAGTTTCCATTTGGCAGGAAAAGTGAAGTTGTTCCGTGATTGAAGACGGGTGTGGCCATCGTGGAACACCACGCGAGACTGTCCGGCACCCATGAGCAAACCTCCCAAGGTTGGCGTCCCATATTTTCTAGCGACTGGCGGCAGTAATTGCTCCAGAATGAAATCGATGTTGGCCGAGTTGCCCGAAGAATGGAAAGGGGTCCCATCGCGTTCGTATGCGCACGATTCACCGCGACTTTTATTCCCGATTGTGCTGCGCTAACGATCTTCGAGTGACTCGTTTCATGACGATCCTTGGTGAACAGTTCATCGATCAAACCATGACAGGGAAATTACGCTACCGTCGTTTCGGGTACATGCGTAATGGTTGGAGATACAGTGCTATCTACTGCCACGTGCGACGCATAACCAGTGAATATTAAACTGTCTGTATACTCGATATATTGGATTTAATTACAGATCATTTCTACCTTTAGTTTTCCAACATAAGGGGTTATCCAAAATAGACTATAGGACGTATTTTTTAAATAAAAAAACATAATATTTTTAATTTGATTGGTTTTTTAATTTAATATCTGCCAAATGACCACCACGTCCACTCTTACAGACATCAATTCGAACATCAAAATTTTCGATGACATTTGGGCATATTTGCTTGTTTAATTCATCAATTTCAGTCAATAGACTGTAGGAAGTTTTTGTAAATACAAAACATACTATTTTTAATTTTATTGGTTTTTTTATTTAATTATCAGGTATCATCTGTGACAATTATGTGTGAAAGACGATATCTGATAAATGACCACCACGACCACGTTAACAGACCAATTCGAAAATCAAAATTTTCACCAATTGTTTAATTCATCAATTTCATTTCTGATGTTGTTTTTCAGGTCATGAATAGTTGCTGGTTTGTTGGCATAAACTTTGCTTTTCAAATAACCCCAAAGAAAAAGGTCTAATGTAGTTAAATCACACGAACGAGGTGGCCAATTCACATCACCATTCCTTGAAATTAATCGACCATTGAATTTTGACCGCAATAAAGTGATGTTTTCACGCGTTGTGTGTGGCGTAGCTCCGACTTGCTGAAAATAAACGTTGCTAATGTCGATTCTATTTAATTTGCCATCAAACTGCCATAAGACATGCTCAATTCTTCAGAACGACGTGGAGTTGATGTTGATGGGTCATTAGCAACACTTTCACGAACAGCAGCAATGTTTTCATTCGAACGAGCTGTTTTTGGTCTGCCAGACTTTGGTTTATCATGAACAGATTCAGTTTCATCAAATTTCTTAACCAAATTTCGAATTGTTTGCTCAGATGTATGCCGAAAAAATCACGTAATTTACGATGGGTATTTCTTATCGAACACTGATTTGCAAAATAAATTTTAATACTTTGGCATGCTCTTCAATCGTATACAATTCTATTGATAGAATTTTCTATCATTGTAAGTTAGAAATACAAGAAAATGACAAGAAACAAACATGGCGTTTGACAGATATTCTCATTCAACATCCTAAAGATACTTTTGGATAACCCTGTACATATGTACGATGATATCAAAATGTATTTCATCCGAAGAGTTTTACAGTGGCGGACAGAACAAAGTTTAAGTAGAAATGTATACTATAACTAACAAAATTTTAAAAACCTGAAATTTTATTAGGAAACAGCAATTTTTGTAAATATTCACATCTTAGAAAATACTGGAAGCGAGGAAACTACAAAAGGAAATATAAAATTGATAGTTTATTTAAAGGAATGAAACAAGTAAATAAATTGGGTAAGCAAGAGTAAGTTTAATTCTACATTTTTGTGATTACAATTTTTGTGATCACAATTACAAAAGTTACTTTTTTAAGTAAAAGTAATAAAAATTACATGAGTTATATACTTTTTTATATTGAATGTTTTGAAAAACATATGTTGACATGTCAAACATGTGTGAATGTGTCTGTTGTCTGAATAAATTAAAAACTTTGATTAGTTACAAAATGGCGGCATTTTGACTCAAATTACTGATATTTCATATTTTCTGCCTTTAGCACGTTTAAAAATAAGATCGAACGACGGATTAACCGGGATAACAGGGTTGTGCTAAAGATCCTCGAAAATTTTCAAGTATATTGGTGAAGTAGAACTTGAAAGATCGTGGCAAAAGTTTCGAAAAATATGAAATGCGAGTTCTGTTCTAGTAGCGTTTTTAACTCCGCTTATTTAACGAATTTATACACATTCTTGTGTACATATATTTCACAAAACTTACATATACATGAAGAAAATGCAAAAAAGTCTATCATAATGTCATAAAGAAGGGGGTGACACGACTAAACTGAACACATTTTATAGCTCGAATCTTTTACTTTCACTGGCTATTGTTTATTTCTCTCTAACAATAAGATGTTGTGCATGATATAACGAATGAGATACTCAAGACAAGTCATTTCTCGAAAAGCCTACAAATTAAAACGTTTTTAGTAACGTTGGAAAATGTTTTTCGTAACTGAATCTACCATTGACTTCAAGATAGAAGTTTCTTCTTTGCAACGACGTCCTAAAACCTAGTACACGATTTATTTATCGTTTTAGACGAAACACCTTGTATATTCGTAGATTTTCTGCTAAGAATAGAATCTATAAAAGGTCATGAATTTCTGATGTTATTACAGGCACGTTATAATAACAATACCGAGAATTTAAAGGCTGCCAGACTTTTTGTTAATATTAGCATGATATAAGTAACACTTTCATGAACATTAGAGTATACGCCACAATAAATAGTAAAATACCCGTACTGCGCAGTAAACGATCAGGTTACACTAAATCAAAAAAATGAAATAAATTTTTTTAATTTAGACAAGCTAATATTATTACAGCTAACTACATACATATACAGAGTGAGTTACGAAAAACAGAACTTGTAAATATCTTTATTAAGATTCAAGATGGAAATGTTGAAGACAAATGCTGCTGAAAAATATGAATAAATTTTTTCTCACTAAAAATTTTCTGAATAAAAACTCACCGCCTTTTTTTTGAAATGCCACCATTTACTTTCAACATCATGGTATTGTCGTTAATGTCAAGACAACATCAATGACCTAGTTCACTATGAGCTTTAAACGCCCTTGGGATCCGAGTACTTCCGCTATAAATGCAAATCAACGCATAAATGCAGAACATTTTATTATTGGAACACACAAATTGAGCATATATAACTGACACATAATTGTTTGATGGAAGTCATCTTTTAGCTTCTCGGGAAGCTAAATTAAACTCGCTAATGTTTCCGCTAATTGAACCTAGATTTCTGAATCGTAGGTTATTCAGAGGTCACGAAATACTTGAATTAAAGAACTTGTTTTAACAGCAACTACAATATTTTGAAATGTACAATGTATGATGTCGGTTAATAACGCCAGCAACCTCGAAAATATTGTTAAACAAATTGATAATTAGTCTAAATATATAATTCGTATCTGTTTTATCAATCGGTACAATTTCTGTTTCAAACACTGTTTTCCAGTTTCAATTCCAGCAAAAATACTTAAATTCTCTATTTTTCGTACAGGTGAAAAATGACTGGAAAGGTCATTTTGACATGTCTAATAAAAACCACCCACGTGTGTCTTTATAAACAAACATTTAGTCGCATGGACATTAGCAATAAAATTGAAAGTCAGTTTAAATTACCTTCAGGAATGATTTCGTGACAATGTACCAGGAGCTTGGGATGGTTGTAGCTCAATATCTGGCGTTGATTGGTATAAATGCTAAATAACGAAGTTTATTAATGAAAAGTCGATTTAATTATGAGAATATTATCTTTATGGTTAATGGTACTGCATAAGTGCTTGTCATTAATGTTACACAGTCTTAAACACAAAATCAAACTTGTGAACATTTATAAGAAAACCCACTATGTACGTCAGTTTGTGGATATGATTGTCTCTGAAACACTATAAAACATAAAATTAAATTTTAAAATGCTTATTGTAACAAAATTAGGAATTCTAGAGATTCTTTAGCTACAAATGATTTGTAAACAATCATTAACATCAAATACAAATGATTCCAAAAAAGCTTATTAATTACTGAGTATAAGTAATAAGTCTTAATCAAAATTATTAAATTAAATTAAATCATTGCGTTGTTACATGTGAGAAATAAACGCGATTCCACATTTATTAAAAAGTAAGAAAAAATGCAATAAAACCGTTAAAGTTACTTAGAAAATACTCTATACTATAAGATCAGGTTAAAAAATATATTGATCAATACTAAGAAACAGGTATACTTACTTGGCAAAATTGACTTCGAACGCACGAACACAAAGAATAATAAGTCCTATTTGGATGCAACTCCGTAGTGAACTATGACTATTGACTGAAGACGGCAGTATTTCTACGCATGATCTTGAGCTATTAATAAATTTTTATTGTCTACTGTTTCCGTATTATAGCGTTTGTGACGATCTATTCGTGTGATAACTACACCCGGTCTCCCCTATCACTCTGCATAATATAAAATTGTAGAATAACCATAAGCGATCAAGGATTAGCTATCAACAAAGGACACATACAAAAGTTCAGTACGCTAATACAATCTAACGCACAGTAATTATCGAGTCTTATCCGCTTAAAGTTGAAATTTGCACTTGTTGCTTGTCATGTAAGGACAAAAATAATGCACCAGATATGTAACATTCCTCGTGACATTAATGTGTAACGTTTGCTAAAATTGATTAAGCACTCAGCGAGAGAATAACGGTGGGACAAAGTTTGATATAGTGGCGACGGAAATCAATTATTAATTCTAGAGAAATTCAGGGGAAAACTAAATCGATGTGCCAGAGCAACAAGCATGCCGGACTGGCGTGGACACGCATATCTCAGCCAAGACAGTAATAACAAATAATCTTTATTGCTTCACGAAACAAAATAGCGGCGACACGCAAGCGATGATTTATCAAGTGCAACTTAAGCGAAACCAGGAGAACGTTGGAAAATTTATGCGCATGGAAAATCGTAAAGTATAGAAGCCACAACGTTGCTGGCAGAAACTATTTTTGTTACACCAGTTAGTGGTGATTAAAGAATCCTTTACGTGTGCCGCTGCAATCATAAATAGTTAACACGTTTATGTACTGCGCATGTTATACAACGGAAATAGTATTAGGAGAAAAAATTTTTGAAAACGTCCCGCGTGAACAGTAGTAGAAGTTCTCATACAGGAAGTTAACTCCAATAATTATTCAATTTGCCAACGTTATCAAATATAGTATAGCAGCCTAATATTGATGGAAAATATTTCATATGGAAATAAACATACTTAATATAATTATTCAACCATTTGCTGCCGTTCTGTAATGCGGCACACCATTTTTATACAAAAATACTCGAAAGAAATATTTTCAGATTTTATTTCAATTACTAATTTTAAAAAGAAATTATGTATTGCTAGTCGATTGCGGAGCTCTATGCACTTATAACATGGATAAGTCTATAAAATACAAAGAAATTGTAAATCAATAAACAGTATTAGTACCTTTATTTTTTTTTTTACCACAAGGAATTTTCCAGTCACCAAAAATAATTTTTCTCTCATTCTGCATCTTATAAAATAGCTGACGAAAATAGCAATTTATATACAAATCCGCAATCGAATTATTAGATTGTATAGATTAATACGTCTAGCAAATGTTAATTAGTTTACTTGAAGAACTCATCAAAATACTAATTTACACATACGTTACTATTTGAATAAACTAATAAATTGCTCACTTAGCATCGTTTATCTCTGAAAGTATAAAGTAAAACATGAAATACATAAACTTTTTCTTAATATTACAAAGTATAAGCAGTTTTTGTGTGAAATTACAGATTCAAGATGATAAAATAATAATCTTACTGTTAAAATTCTGAATACATTTCCATTGATGTGGGCATGACATCTTTCGATGTGACGAGAAATACTTACATCCAATCTAGATTAAGATAGCACACGCAAATTTCACGAGAAAGTCTGATATCAATTTTACCACGCAATATTAACTCGAGCGGGGTTCAGATTCACGCAAACAAATCATCACCTGTTTATTACCGTCGCGTCGCGTAAAAAGTTTAGTAACGTTAAGAAGAACAAAAGCATATCGTTATGATCGTCTACGTCATTCAGATAACACATTCCCATTTTTAATGTCCATTGAAATTTTCAATGTCACCTATCGTTCCGTTTTTATAGACGATCGTAAAATTTGTTATGCTTACAATTCGTATCAGTGAGGCAACAATGATAAAATATTTTTTCATTAAACTGAAGGAAACGGCCAAAAGGGCTATTATCGTAAACATTTCGTTCCGTATATTTCACTTGTTTCAACAATATCGCATTTACCTACAGTAAAACATATGTATGTATGTATAACCTACAGGTACCAGAATGTTCAAAAGTAGATAAATACGTAAATCCATTGTAGTTGACCAACATAGAGCATTATAGTCAATACGAATGTGCTAGACACTTACAGACCATATTTTCAATACATGCATAATATACAGGCTTAGTCAGAAAATGTGGGAAGTACAGCAGGGATGATTCAGCAGACTAAAATAAAAAGAAAAGTTCATAGAAACATGTTCACAATACGACATTGTTTTCTTGAGTTATATATTATTTACATTATGTACAGTGGCCCACAAAACTGTTCGTACGCCCTTTGAATCAGAATAACTTTCTCAAAATTTGACCAAACCACTTGACTTTTTTTTTAGCAATTAGAAGCATTTATTTAGTAAATCACGTGCAAAAGAAATTTTGAAAAAACTGCAATTAGTAGGAATTACATGAAGAGATAAGAATGACACTTTTTAAAACTTCTTTAGTTTAGCCCATAATGAAAATTCAAAATATGCCTTTTGTGGATCTATGTTAGTTATAAATATGCCGAAAATTTCATCGCAATTGGTTGACGCAGAAAAAAACGACGCGCATCGAAAGATGTAAGAAACTATGGATTTTAAGCAGAAACTGACCAAAAGTCGTGAAAAACTGCGATTATCACCACTTTCAACCGCTCGTAGCTCATGTGTTTGGTAACCGATTTCGATGAAATTTTCAGCATATATGTAAATAACATAGATCTACAAACCGCATATTTTGAATTTTCATTACGGGCTGAAATAATAAAGGTTTAAAAAGTGCCATTTTTATTTTTTCATGTAATTCCTACTAATTGCAATTTCTTCAAAATCTTTTTTGCACATCTTAAAAGTAAATCGATGCTTCTAATTGTTCAAAAAAAGTCAAGTGGTTTGGTGAAATTTTAAAAAAGTTATTCTGATTTAAAGGGCGTACGAACACTTTTGTAGGCCACTGTATATGTTTAGCTTATTCTATTAGGTTATTGCATATGAAACGTTTTTCTAACTGAACTTATTGATCAAAGTAAGCAGCATTGTAATCGACCTGTACTCTCAATTAATTATACGCTCCTTAATTGTATTACGTTAGAAATTGAATATTTTTTATCATTCACATGTATAGCATATATTTGCACAATTAAATATTTAGGACAATTTAATATAACATATTTACACAAATCAGACTACTCACAAATTACAAGAACTAGAGCATACAGCGAACTGAATTCACGTAAATACATCATCATTATTCAACTATTATAAATAATACACTTCTATGGAAACTAATACATATCCAGTCGTCTACCACATTTGGATACATATACCATAGTACATTCTTCACAACATGCTTTCTGTAGTCTTTTTACTATTAATGAATAGTGCGATAATTAGTAACTAAGTTTTCACAATATATCACATAATGCTACCTTTGATATGTTCTTCTGCACTCATACAAAAAGACTGCACTAAAATCGTATTGGTTGACGTTGAAATAATATTTATTTAAAAGTAAAATTACATACCTAAATTAAAATTAAAGATAGAACCTTAAGGATCAGCTTTGTACCTCAAAGTGATATGCAATAAACCTGTAGACTGTAATAGTATTTCTAGATCAAAACGCTTTATAACGTTAGCATTCTAAAATCAGATATTTCATATGCAATAACCTAATATTACAGCTTGTCCGTGTGTGTCTTTTTTTCGTACGGGGACTGATCCATCGATATAAGTTTAGAAGTGGTATTATAGTAGTAGGTACTATTATACCATTATACTAGTGCACTCAATTACGTATAGTCGTATAGCTTCCGCAATAATTCGAATATTGTCATGAATTATCATTTCTTAGTTAACAAAAAGCGAGTCTTTCGAAACCAATAATAAAAACCCCATATTTTCAAGTTTCAATATTCCTGTACATGAAAAGTTAAGGGGCCAGCTTTAAAAAACAAACATCGATTTCGAATACTTCGTAAAAAAAGTAACTATAAAAGTATGTACTGCAAGATCTACTACCATATTATTAAAACAAAGTTTTTAAATTGATCCATTCATAATGAAACAAATTAATCTAATGACTAATCAGTCAGGTGGTTCGTCCGGTATACTTTCCGTTTAAGAAATAAAGTGTTTGAAAACTGTGTCTAACGTAATGTAATCGCATCACTTGAGCCGGTCTAGACTGTGTAAGCCAGGCATCCTGTAATGGAAACTCGCAGACATTGAGGCTGGAAGGTTGCCAAGGTCTAGAATATGGGCAGACAACACTGATGGAGTTCCAGGGACAAGGTCTTCCTGGGGTAAAGCTTACAACGTAAATATTGAAAGTACTGGTCTCATCCAAACTATAGAGGCTAGCTGTCCAGTTTTAAAAATCAACAAACACTGTGTTAAAGAGGGATGTCTGGACCAGAAATTTGAAAAACGTAGCACGAAGTCCATGGTCAAGGTCTGTTTGGATCGAAGACTTCAGCACACTACATAGCACAATAGTCATTGATAGAGGATGAAGAGAAATATTGAAGGGACAGAACTAGTTTGAAGTATGGCATCCAGGTGTCTGGTAAAATTAGATGGAATTTTGATTTCGTGTGTCACAGTAAAGATCCAATCTCCGAAAAGTTTCTTTTTTTATCAAAGACAGTATATCTGAATTCTGAATGCTTTGAGAAATAGGATACACACATATAAATTATAAACATTGGAATTATAAACTATCTAGTTCTATACACGTAGATTTTAGCAAGCGATCTAAAAACATCTGTAGTTTGTACATTTTACATAACATAGAGGTAGGAATATTTTTTAGGCAATAAAACTATAATGTATTTTTCAAGCAAAAAACAGTTTATAAAGAATTTTGTTATAAACGGTTCAATTGAAAATATAAACTTTTTATATGTAGTATTCTATCCTCCACCAATTTTGCAGCTATACCCTTCTCCAGTTCATTGCCATTTATCATAAAAATTAAAATAAAAACAAACAACAACATATGCAGGGTACACCACGAAGCATGATCTTTTTACATTATTCTGCTATTAACAGTGCGGTCGGAAGTTTTTTAGCTAAAATAACATGGTTCAAGAACACATTTTTGGCAACCCTTTTTTTCCAAAGTTATCAAGGTCACCTTGATGCCACCAGTTTTTTATAGGTAAACCTACAATTTTTTTACACTCATCTTTTGAAGAACATTGAGACGAAGTCGGCAAGCATCATAACAAATATTTCTTTCTGAATCAAAAAAGACTAAAGAAAACTCTTAGTTCGGAGAATTTTGGAAGATTCTATTAAAGAGGAATAGCAAGCCACACTGGTGTATACTTTCCAGAGCTGTTGATAGATTAGTATTAGTCATTATTGACTTGATCTCTCGCATACCGTTTGTAAACATTTCCTTCATGATAATTTACAGTATCGACGAATTGATCGAGATGCTATTGATCTGTGCAGAGTGCGGGGGGGGGGGGGGTGCAGATTCAAGCTTAACCAACAATGTAGACATCATGGGAAGAACTAAGTAATCATTTCTTAACCGTTTACGCGAGGGTATTTCTGCTAGTGGACACCATTTTGAGCATCGATTCAATTAAGGTAAATAATATTTTTTTAATAGCTCTTTGGTTCAGATTATGGCGGCTGAGAAGTGTGTGAGAGGAGGAAAAAGGAGAAGGAAGCGTTTCGTCCTAGGCCCGCTAGAGGACTCGTCGGTATGGCTATCTAGCGGACCCGTGCCTTAGACACGGGATGTCGTAAGGACAGTTTAGGACGGTATATATACAAACAGAGGAAGATTCAGGTAGTAGCGGGAAAGGTGTTGTCGTAATGTCCCTCTGTTGACGAGCATAGGAAGTAGCCGCCACAAGATGAACATGAAATGCGTTTTATGGTGTTTGCCGAATTCGCTCAGTATCTCCTAAAAGTGGGGTGTAAAAAAATTGTAGGTTTATCTATCAAAAACTAAAGGTGACCTTGAGAACTCTGGAGAAAAGGGTGTACAAAAAAATTGGTACTAATCATCTTAAAGCTCTCTTTGAACCATGTTATTTTAGCTGAGAAAGACTTCCGATCTAACAGCTAAGAGCTAAGAGCACAATAATCTAAACTGATCACGCTTCGTAGTCCGCCCTGTATACTTAACTGGAAACGAAAACGCGGTATAAATTAGTATATCTCTGAGCTAGTACACATCCAAAGTTCGGTATAATGTGGGACTATTACCCAAAACAGTTTGGGTGAGTAGACGAGACATTGCTGACTACGGATAAATTTGAGATCAGACTAAACTGAGAACGAAACCTCCACCATGACAACGAATGAGAAGGAAGATGTATTAGTAGTAATGAGTTGATATTCACTATGAAACTTAACTGTCCGGTAGTGAAAACCATGGAACATTGGAACTGAAAGGCTTCCGACTTCTAGGGGTCGGAGATCAAGCCATCCAACCTGCTGCTACAATAGCATGTGTCACCACACCTCCAGGTTTTGTGTACAACAAAAATGACATTTATTTATTTTATCAGTAACTTGTACCTATCCAGTAATATTTGTTTAATAAGGAGTACAACCTCCTTTATTTTCTACTATTTCTATTATTATATGTAATGTATACAGGATGTTTGTTTCATATCAATGCAGTGAAATACCTTCAAGGGATGATGCTATGAAAAAAATGTTTCATTGTATAAATATTTTTTTGTTAACTGGTACGGTAGTGAAGATTTCAAAATCAATTTAATGTTTTCAAATAGAATCCTACACTGAAGCATAGATTAGAATTATGTCTACATAATGTGATAGTACGATTTTAGACGAATTCAATGAAGATCCAACGAGGTTTTCTTTAATCGATGATCGTAAAATTGTAGAAAGGCCGAATGTCGAATTACAACATGCTGGTAACTGTCTTGTCTGTCTGCTATCCGTTTTTTACTATCTGTAATTGCATATCCATTCCAGAATGGTATACCTATAAGGAAGGAATACTTCATTGCAATTAAAGTTTGAAATGTCGATATAATTAAACAACAAAATATTGACTGTACAAATTAATTCGGTGCCATGTATTTATAGGATAACCATCCTACTGTTGAATACTCAAAATATGCGCCGTTTCTTTTCAAGGTTTCATTCCAGCTTGCAGGCAACTGATGAACCTCTTTTTTAAAGAAGATAGTCATTTTAATGTAATGAAATTATCAATGCTTTTTGGCACCCCTTTAACCCTCGGATGGCCGGAGTTGGGTCCATTTTGACCCAATGTTATAAGCGTTCCACTTAAATTTTAATGCTTCAGCAGCAAGTTTAAATTATTAGCTAATTATATTGAGTCAAATAGTAAGATTAGTAAGTAAATATAATAAAATTCTAATCTACATTCCACATATAAAAAAAAAGTGGATGAACCATTTCAGTATGGGTCCGTTTAGGCCCAACATTCGCCGTGCACTTTGCTAAAATCATCCGCCATTCGAAGGTCAAAACATATTTTAAAATCTGTGTTAAAAAATATTTGTAAAACACATGTCGGTGGTAAAGATCAACATTTTTCATTAGTTAGATCGTCACGCGTCACTATGATTATTAGACTGCAGAGTTTATGCATTTATAATAAAATTGAATAGCTGTAATTTGACGCAACAGAAATACTAAAATAATCGACCACTATCGAAGTATTACTTTCGACGTACTAGAATTATTGAAGGAAAACAACAATTCCAAATGGCTCCTATTTCTTGCAGCAGATTCCGGAAACATTTATTTTACATAAAAATCGCAATGATTTTTTGAGTTACGTCATCTGTTTTGACAAGCTATGTAGATTGGTCAAGATTGGTACCTTAAAATCACAAAATGGCGGAAAAATGTATAATCCTTAAATAAACTATAGAGGCCGATAAGGCCCCACTCAAGTTTATGCTAAAAATTATTTAAGGTGTAAGTATTAATAATATAACTATTCGTGGATTTTCATGAAATTTTATTATACTATTATATTATTTACCATTTCGATAGAGATGAATACTAACTACAAATATAATGTTAAATGTATTTTAATTAAATCATTGAATTTTTAAAGTTCATTTTGCAGGTCTACTGAAAGATTAAAAAAATGGTTTTGCAGAAAACGCCAAATGAATTTCTGCACTTAATATTTATGTATAGGATCCAGTATCAACTATTGATGGTTTGTAGACGGTATGGTCGGCTTATTGTTTCTTAATGATCCACAGAATTTACAAATACATACATTTATTCTGTACGTAATGCAGCTTGCAAATATGCTTATTTTTAAAAGTAACAATAGACAAAATGCGGACTATTTCGGCTTCATAATTTACAAAATTGTGTTTCACGAAGTAATCCTATCAAGCTCAGAAATATCATCCCTACTTTGCACTTAAATGAACACTGTAACGCAAAAACTACGTTGACTTCATGGTTACTAAACCTGTATTACACACGATACTTCTTTCGCACCACATTTTCCCTTGCTCTATGTCAGTGGTGGGCACGGGTGGAGCCCCTCAAACGCCTGCTTCTCCCACAAACCTCTCTTTCTTGCAGCCCGCACGTTCGTTGCGTACGCTGATGTCTCGTGTCTTCGTTGCCCCATTGTACCGCGCTTGCTGGAAGGGGACAGAGGGCGCTACGGTGTGGACGGTTTTGCCTCAATTGAGGCAAAATTGCCCATCAGTGCTCTATGTGGAATTCATTAATATTCTTTCATTTGCATTTTGAATCGAATAACGCAGCATATTGTTATTTCGATGAAACACTTCAGAAAACAGAGAAATTTCTTTCGAGCCCATCGTGAAATGGGAAATTTGCCTGGATTACTTCACGCTATTAATACTTGAGAAACGCCAATGCCATCCTCGGCTTCCTTCGCGTTAATTACGTTTCGAAGTAACAACACCGCAGACAATGATCTTTTTGTTGTTATCACGCATTCGAATTGCCGATGGAAATGTGGCGTGTCTATTAAAGGAAGTTATCGTGGTCGGTAACGATCGCATAAATAATTCATTTGGCTCGCGCACGAACACATTTTTAAGCGGCGAACGAGCCGCGAGGAGGAGCTCCTTATAGTTATAGTTCGTAGAACGGAGCTCCCTTTTTCCATGCGAACGAACGCCCTTCGAGATCCCGTGTAACAAAGTAATCTAAGTAGCTTCACTTGCACTGTCGTATGATCGAAATTTCCGGTTCGCCTAAGAGTCACGCGATGCTCGAGGATCTCCCTTCGCAATGCTATCAGTGCCCGATTGCTTCGACAAAATGAAACTGGGACGAGTTCAATGCGAAATTCGTTGAAAACATTGCGAATTGTTTTGCTCTAAATGCTGATATCACATGATGCGTGTCAAGGTTCGTTCGTCCAAACAGATCGATCGGAGTCGCTTGTTATGCTAGCCAAATACCCATCGTTTCACGAACTACCCAAAGCGCACGACGATCAAAATGTCAAAAAATGATAACGATTTCCACTTGATATATTGGACCTTTTATTTTAAGTCTATTTTCGAAAAAAATGAGAAATCACAAAATAAACAAATAATTTAAAGTAAACTTTTTATTTATATACAATTCTCGAAAGAAGAAAAAATGGATATACACCACTTTCAAAATAGCCGGACCAATATTACTCTTTCCAAAAGTTTCATTAAAGCTCGTGCAACAGCAACGGAATTTATCCAAAATAAACAAATTCGAAAAAAGTATAGCCCAAATCAAATTGGTCTTTTTTCGATAGGGCCCCCAAATATTCCATAGTTCACTACTGAATTTATATAAAAGTGGTATATCTAAAACCTCTACGAGAAATATGTATTTTCCGAATTTTTGGGCATTTTCAATTTTTTTTAAACATCTAATCTAAACACCTAATCCGAAAAATATACGATAGCATAATAAAACACAACTACCTAACTATATGAATATAAACGTGGTCATCTGATAACTTCAATATAAAATCAACAATTTTAGGTTTCTGGAATTTTTGAAAAATCGGTTTTGCATTTAAACATTCAGAAGAAATCCACAGTCGTGTGTGCTGTCACGTACAATGTTAATAAATTTTTTCGTAATTTTGTGTTAAGCAGAACAGAAAAAATAGAGCATAAATCATTAAATCGCGCTCACCCTGTAGCTACCCTTATGGTAGGGGTACCGACTTGAAACTTACCATAGAGGGTTTTCTTAGGAGACCCTATCGAATGGTATTATCCAGCAATACCTTTTTATATGGTTTTTAACGTACTTCTCTCATATTTCGTTAAATATTTTAAATTCGGCAAGAAATAAATAGAATTAAATTGTTTTCGAACGAAAAGTGTAACGAAACACATGGATTATACAAAAATACATTTCGAAATGCGACAACAGTGGTAGTCTAATGACACCATTAGCCAGTTTATTTTTACTTTTGTGAAAATAAAATTTTACAGCAGCCAACGATTTTAAGCATAACATGTTCTTCGTTCGAAGTCCATCGTAAAACAGGACACCTATTAGCTCCAACAACGCCTACGCGAAACCGCTGACGTTTTCAACGATACAACGTAATTTTCAGTTCAGGGAAGTTCAGTAATTTGTGCCTTTATGCTACCTAACACCATGGCAGTGTCGTTGGAAGAGACGTAGACACTGAACCAGGAGGAACCGAGTGAAATGGAGGATCGACGCAGCACTGATACCGGAGACTTAAAAGAATGTGTTGCCAGTTGATTGTAACCACCAATACCAAGGGTACAATGGGTCGCAGCGAAATTAACACTAAACCTACCAAGCACAAAACATATAAAAGTGAAACGCTTTATAGAAGTGAAAAGATTGAATTTACTTTAACTTGTTACGGTATTCATTATAATCTGTGTTTAAATAAAAAAGACAGTTGAATCATTTCCTATGAAAGCGTTTTCGTAATTTCAATAATTGTGAAATAGAGAACCGGTCATTTGACCGTGGTAGGTTCAGTGTTAATGACGTTGCATTCATAGTATAACTAACGAAAAAGCTTGAAACTCTGTGTCATGTTTTGCTGATTTGTTTTTTGCTAACTTTTCCACTTTACGGTTTCACAGACTCCGAGCATGTCTATGTTACTTTATATGTATGTATAGTCACCAGTTTTCTTACTTAGTTTCTGTGCTAGAGAACTTCTTGTGTGAGAATTTTATTTGAGTGACTACAATTGATGAGCTTTCGTTGTCGCATTAAAGAAACGTGAAATTGTAAAAAGTTTACATACACCTTTAAGAAAGCACAGTTTCATTTTGTAGATGTAAAGATATAAATATACGATTTATTAGAATATTTTGTCGTTTTTTTCGCCCGATTTTCATATTTATTTTAGTACAATTTGACACAATTATTTTTGTAATAGTTTTGTAATTTCAATGCATATAATTAAGAATATGCTCAATAAAGATGTAGATAATGAAATAATATATATTTTGTTTGAAGCATATTGACGTATTTGATCGTATTATAGGTAACAGAATTATATGCACATATTAGTTTATGCGAAAGAGAATTTGTGCTTTTCACAGTTGCTAGTAGTTATTCAGCACATTTAGCATTAGGAAATGAACATTCGAGATCCGTGACAGCAAATCGATTGTCTAGCGTATCTCTGCTGACCATTTGATTCGTGTCATTGATTCCAGGAGCACTTTGTTCAATCTGTGATCAATGTTGCCATATTAAAAAATCCATGGGTTTCCATCCAATCTTTGAATTCCAACACATCCAATATCATGCGCAATGATTATAAGCCAGAAAAAAGGTTTCTAGTTTAGAAATCAATTTGGTTCAAGCTTCTTAATCTTTAGGAAAATCATATCATAAAATGAATTTTGTTTCTTATTTCTTCTTCTCACCAGCTTCTTGCAGTGATCACTTGGTTAATATAACCATAATGTTTGTCGAATTTGACTTATAGAGCGATTTCAATTGTTTATGTAAAGGTGTGCAATCGTCACAATCTTTTATTTAGTACGATGTACAAATTATATGTTACAATTGAATCAGTATAGAAATCTGTACCCCTATTAACAATTTTTGTAAATGGAATAATTTATACTTAATATATACTGCAGCGTCCAGCTTCGGGCGATGTTTTATGATAGGCCGTCGCTATTGTGTCTTTGAGTCGGTACGCGGCTCATTGCAATCTGGCTACGGCATGCGCCTGTCACCGTTTTCTTTTGTTAGTGCAATTGCCGTTCCGACCTAGGGCACAAGATGGTATTTGCACATCTTGAGCGCAGTCCCCGCCATAAAACATCTGCTTCCTTTGTATTTAAGTTTTCTTCGAATCGGCGCGGCTGGACACTCGGGGCCTTAGCGCGGTATCGCTGCCAGATGCCTGGGATTCCCGAGACTTCGATCTTCGAGGGTTTGAACACCCTGGCAGCGTCGCGAACACCCCCTCATTTAGCCCGTTGCGCCTATGCGTTTTGTAACGCCCGTGCCTCTTGCTATTTGCTGGGCCCGTTTTCTTAGATTTAGTTTTAGCTTCCGCCCACCCTTAATTTTCATAGAGTGGGAATAAGTTTTCCATTAGGAAGGGAGAACCGAGGTGTTAAATTGGCGAACTCTCGGTCTCTTCCTCAGAATTAACAAGAACCTTGAAATACTTATATCGCTCTCTACTGTGTAGCTATAGAAGCAGTCAGAGAAGTTAATTCTCATATAGTTTACAAACTTAGCTTGTTTGTACATCACCCGACAACTGCGGTGTGTAGTTTGTTACGGTGAATAGACAGTAGTTTTTACAAGTTGTTTCTCTTAGTCCTTCCATCAAAGGAAGGTGGTTCTTCGAGTTCGATATATTAGCGGGCACCTCGCAGTGCGAATTCAATCAAGGTCCGAACGATCATCCGATCAGCCGCGGGCGTAAACATATACAGTGGCGGACAGAAGAAAGTTTAAAATTGGAATTTCTGTATATAAGCATTAACCCTATGAAAATAGTCGGAGCTATTGTAATCTAGAACACTTCCTTTTGGATGATTTTTTTTTCATTTTACGCATATAAAACTGGTTAATACATCATACAACACTTAAATGTTTAGTAATTTATTAAGCACGAACAAATATAATAATGTAAACAATATTTTGATTAATGATATAGCAATTTTTGTAATGTGTAGTGAAACATACACGTTGCTTTCATTAAACATAGTGATTGAAGTCCTTTGGTCTGTGTGACCTAGTATGACCTTGGATGATCTTATGCCGTGGTTAACGAAGTCATCACACAGGACAGTATCAGACTACACGGCAAAAAATATAGATTTTCATTTAAAAATGACCGGTTGCCTTGAAATCTTGTAAAAAAGATGACCTTCGGAAAACATGTTTTCCACCAATGGATTGGCTCCTTGACGCAGTACAACTTCATCCTGTGGAATTATTTCATACGACTAATAATAACAACGGATATATTCCCATTTAAATGCCTCACCTTGTAGTAAGTGTTTTTGCTTACAAATTCCCAACGTAGGGTGTACGTCGAAAAACTTATGACAATTTGCCAAACGAATATGCAATGTTGAGCCTACAATTATTATAGCTGGTTAATTAACAACAACTTTACATATGATAATACAACATTGTCCCAACCAAAGTTTGCCAACATTTAAATATCATATTATAAACGTCAGAAACGTTGATACAACCAAAAACTTGTTAATGTATTGATGTTTTAGTTTTCTTATATATAAATATACTAACAATTTGTCACTGTCGCACAATGGTTTGCTCACTGAAGTTTCATTGTGTGTTGCCTTGGAATTTATTTATTTCTTTAAGTTTTTCCATTTTATAAGGAGAAGGCACGAGTGTTGCAGTTGCTTTTGAAACAAGATTATGTGGAAGTTGTAGTGCTCATTTAGTACAACAAACCCCATTTGGTTTCTTTCAGAATGTACATTCAGTTTTGAGATATTTGAGTTTAAATTTATTGACGTATCTAGTATCCCAAATCATAGCATCTACACTCTACAGTATAGAGTCTACACCCAAGAAGTGGGTATCAGGTTCTTTCTTTTTTCTTTCCCAATTTTTACGGAGCAAACACATTGTTCACATATTATTTATGACGTGTTGCAAAAACAATAGTAAAAGAGAAGATCGGAATAATATGTTAGCGGTCCAGTTGGCCGTTCGTATTATAGTGACGTAGACCCTACGTTGCGTACGATCGTTGACCCAGTTTCCAAAAAGGGTGACAATTCTAACTGTTACTCAACCACTACTACATCAAAGATCCCTCAAATGCCAATAATAATTGCTACTACGGATAGTACGCATTTGTCAATATTTCTCTTCATTTCTGCGAATTTATTGACTTCAACAATTAATATCTGCATCCTTAATTACACAGATGAATAAGAGTAACAGAATTAATTCGGGTCGTTTATCTTTCAACAAGATCCCAAGCACTCTGCAAATGTGGAATCCAATTTCTTTTAGCAAGAAATAATTTAAAAGCTCGAGGTCCCACAACAATTCCAGATCTCAATGCCATCGAAAATCTCTGGACAATTTTAGATGAAATATTATATTCCCTTAAGTGCTCGTATTAACAAAGGAAGTATTATTTTGGAAATACTTCAAACAAAATCTACGAAATATGAATGTTACGTCTATTATTTTAAATGAAATAGAATTCTATTCTTTTGTAACTAATTTTGAGGCATTAAAGCACGAAGATAATCGTGTGGCACGGAGTTAATAAGATATAAACTATAATAGATAGCAACGGAGGTTCTGCAACATAATAAAACTAACAAAATGTTTGCATATCAAAACTGTAATCACAAAATGTAGAATAGAACTTACTTTTGTCCACCCAGTGTCTTTACTTGTTTCATTGTTTCCATTACTCTATATGATGTAGATATTTATAAAAAATTCGTTTCTGCTTTAAAATAAAATTTCTGATTCTAAGATTGTGGTGGTTATCGCATACATTACTATGTGAACCTTCTTTTGTCTGTCATTGTATTAGAGCAACTAAATTCCGAAAGTTTGGACCAAGAAAGACATTCGAACGCTATGTAATCTTTCAGTTGGAAAGATCATGTAGATATATGTACAAAATGAAAAGGAAATGAAATACGATCTTTTATTTTCTCGTCTACTTCCTTACTCCCAAATAGTATCAGCTGACCTATTTCTGATGGAACATGCATGTTCAATGTACTTACCGTACTTTTCAAGATAACTGTAAACATTATCTAGAGTCTAGGAAGAAGTTTCAGCATACTTCGTGTTTCATTTCCATTTGCATTGTGACGTATTAGAGAGGCCTCGATATAAAAAGTGGAAATTTATTCTCTTCTATATATAGAATGGATAAAGAAGAAAAGTAAAAACCATATAAATATTTTTTAACTTTAAATACGTCATAACATACAACAAAAATTTCGCAAAATTATCTTTTCTTTGAAATTTGTTGGTATAAATGTGATTAAGAAGTGAAAACTGAATTGTTTTGAATAACGTAAATGAAGTATACATGATGAGTGTATAAAAAATGAACAGTGCGAATTTCGAACACTTTTCGTTTATTTCATTAAATTTTGTAAAAGTTTTCTCGCGTAGCAGACTACAAGTTTCGGCTACAACAAATGGAAACTCGGAATCACCAAAATATTGTGTACATAGTCACGAACTTCGTAATAAGGGCATCACAATTAAAATGTGCACAACATTGAATTGTCAGCTGCTACACTTCAAAGTTCATCTTAGCTTTCCTATTGTACAATCCCTTTAAAATGAATGTACATACAAATGATTAAATGCAAACTAGAAGAATGTTTTTTTTGCTACCCTTCAAGATCAGGCTGAGTTAAGCACAATTCATTATTCAAATCGTCCATAAATATATACAATTTTTTATTTGGATTATTTTTCTTTCTGGAAAATACTCTTGTATGTTTCTATACTTTGTTTCTACAACGTATAAATAAACAATATTCTTCATCGGATGATTATGCTAGATTCCGCAAAACCATTCACGTTCAAATTGTAGTTTTTAAACAATACAAAAAAAGAAATCTTTGTATACAAGCTGAGTAACCTAAACGTAGACCTTGATATATTTAGGTTGTTTTGAAAAATATGAATATATTTTTAAAGAAAAAAGTAATGATTGTCGAAACAAATGTTTTCCTTCTAAGAAAATATTATATTTCTAGGTCAGGCATGTCCAGAAGTGTTTGGAGGCAAATTCGAGGGAGACCCTACTTCTCCCGCCCGCGCGTCTCGCTCCTTGCGGCGGCCCTAGCTCTCCGAACTCCTCAGACCCGTTCCTACCGTGGGTGCGAGAGTCTCCCCAACGCGCCACACTCGGTACATATTGCAAGCGGTAGGCACGGGTCTGAGACGCGCGGGCGGGAGAAGTATGCGTCTCCCTCGAATTTGCCTCCAAGTGAGCTACTTCTGGACACGCCTGTTCTAGGTCATTGATGTTTCTTCTTGAAATTAAATCATTTCATTTTTAATATATTCGATAGATTATTTTTCTCTATGAAGCGTTAAATTACTTCCCACAAAAATACATTCCTATAAAGGATATTGTAGTTTCAATACGTCTTCTATCAAACGTCACACATGTGTGATAGCCGCGGTTTTATAATTCGAGTAAATTAAATCAATTGTATGTATATTATTATTTAAAATTATAACACATAGATTATAACACATTAGAACACATAGAAACTCGTGATTTTTTGAGATAATATCGTTTAACTTATTCTTTATGAGAGAATACGTTGCATTTAATGGAATTTTGTACGTATGAAAACTGTTGCTGCAATAAATAAATCCAGTGGCGAGCGTATTAATATTGTAAGACAGTGCTCGTACCTGTTAACATTTTCTTCAAAACTTAGCTTCTCACATCTCCCATATAAATATTATACATCTTCATTTTAAAAAAACTTGAACAAATGAGGTCACAATATTTGCTTATTGTTAGTTAAAATAAGTATATTGGTTTGAAATTTTGTTATCCCAGTACAAGAAACCTAGGTAGTTTAGGTATCTATCTCAGGTGGTTCACCCTGCATGTATAGTAAATGTCATGCTCAAAAGTTACAATTAGTTAGACAATTCAAATATAACTCTTTCACAGAGAATACTTTTTAAAAAGTGGACCAAAAGACTTGGATTTTCTTAAGAAGTTAAAACAATTAGTTTACTATATGATGTTAAAAATATATTTTGAAATAAAAGGAAAGTTTCAAAATATATCTAACTGATACATGTCTACAAAACACATATGTTAAATGTTCAATACAGATCCACATAAAAAATTGTAGCAACATTTAATATTTTCTCCACAATTCTGACCAATTGATTTAACTTATTAAAAAAAATCCAAGTCGTTTGGTCCATTTTTAAGAAAGGTAATCTCTTTCAAAGAGTGTTACGACTACTCAGGTGAGTCATTGTAAATAGTGGTCATGAAAAAATGTGAACGTGTTTTCTCAAAAATGATATTTCTAGAGCCGATTGATTTTTAGTTTATCAGTGGAATTTCGCTTGGATTGGATGTGTTTCGCAACCAGCTGTGGCAGGAGCGAAGAGGTATGTATACCTTTCTCCTTAAGAGGAGATAAGGGTAAGGTAAGGCGTGGTGAGTGTATGATTGATTGATTTACGTTCGTTCTTAAATATTGTACGAATCTCGTGGAAGGAATACAAGAGTAGGCGTAGAGGAAGGTGAAATTGAACATGAGTGTGTGAAAATGTGATCTGACAATCAAGGTTGATACTTACATTAGAAAGTCCTTAAGCAAATGTACACTTTAAAGATTAATATTAGTACTAACTATATTAAGAATCATATTTGGTTGATATCTGCAAAATTCATAAAGCTGAAAACAGTGATCACTAAACTGCTTTAAATCTCTATGCAAGATGAACATTTTCTAAGTCAATTGTAACAAACGCTATAAAGATAAAAACGAGGGTAATTATATAGAAAAGGTCTGCGTACTCCGATTTTGATGAAATTTTAATATATTATAGATTTCGACATTTTGAACAACTTTTTCCTTTTCCAATATACGGGGGTCGCTTTTAGTTTTCGAGATATATGCAAAAAACTATCGGTAATGTTAATTTCATAACGGAAACCTTCTTTTTAGAAACACTGGGTGCGTGTGAAACACTGGGTGGGTGTGTGTGTGGTATTGTCGCTTGTCATCTCCACAACGTGTTTACAAACAAAAAATAAACAGATGCGGCCCGAAAATCCAGGAAATGTCTTTGAAAATTGAAAGCTCAGCCTATCTATGTATGATCAGAGTTATCTACAGGAGTTAATTCTGCTTGTTTCTTCTGTTATTCCATTTCCTGGATTTTCGGGCCGCATCTGTTTATTTTTTGTTTGTAAACACGTCGTGGAGATGAGAAGCGACAATACCACACACACCCACCCAGTGTTTCACACGCACCCAGTATTTCTAAAAAGAAGGGTTCCTTTATGAAATTAACATTACCGACAGTCTTTTGCAAATATCACGAAAACTAACAGCGACCCCCCTATATTAGAAAAGGAAAAAGTTGTTCAGAATGTGTTGCTCCATAACATAATAAAATTTCATCAAAATCGGAGTACGCAGACCTTTTCTATATAATTACCAAAACGAGTTCCTGTTTAAACGAAATTTACTGAATCTCAAAATTTCTTGATCCGTAATATTTCGTATCAATTAAAGCTGTGGTTATTCAATAAACATTAATATAACAACAATCACATATTCGGTTAAAAATTTTATGATTATAATAAAAAAAGACAATCGCGGTTTTTTGTCTTTCTAGTTCCTTTTGCAGTCGGGTTCTTTGTTTTTTTAATATCTTTTATTTCAATCTTTTTAATTGTTTTTTTTTCGTGTATTTGATATAACGATATCTTAACGGCACTGATCGGAAGCCAATAATTATATGTTTAAACATAATTTTTTCATCATATATCTATGAAAATAGTACCAATGGATTTGGCGAGATTTTCTCAATAAAAATAACTCCATACACGACATAAATGTCTAGTTTTAACAGTAATCAGTCTATCTCTTCCTTGATAAACGTACTATTATTATTACATAATATTATTATTATATACATTGTTTTAATTCGTCTGTTAACGATCTTTAACTTAATGCCCCACTCATTGGACATTGGAAATTTTGATTTCTTTTTGAGAGTTAAGAACGTGCCTTCCAAAACCAGTCATATTGTTTCACTTTTAACTTTATATAGTCATTGTTACTCGCGGAAACTAGACGAATTTAACGATACCTCGTTTGTTAAAATCGGTCCACTCGTTTATGTTATAAGAGGGAATGAAGCACCAGATGTATATAACTACATATCCACACGCTAAACACATTACCCTCTTTGCTTGCGCAGTCGGGGAAAAATAAATTTTATTATTTTCATTATTTTAATAAATCTAAAGTAGCGTAACAATGTTCTTCAATTCCTTTGAGCGGCCTTCTCGTATAACGGCAATGAAAACAAGTGATTTTTAAAAATTATTTTAGAATAACTATGGGATACGCGGCACTAGACGTTTCTGGGATGTAAACAGATAATCTTGAAGTACCAGTGTTTTTTTTAACTTCAATTCTTATTGTCCTCAATGTCTATACAGTTTTGCATTTAACCTACTCATTTTTTGTCGTAAATGCATAAAATTCACAGTCTAGTAATCACTATTACTAAGCCAAACTACTCTGTATTTATTTCATTCAATAAATAATGCTGACATTGTAGGATTTTCGTTGTTAGTGGTTTGATAGTCAACTAAATCATATTAAGGAGCATGCATAATACTACAACTTCAAAAAATTGGTTTTCATTTGTAACTTTTTCATGTTTTATATTTTAAAAATATCATTTGTATCGGTATAAAAAATGCTGTATACATGTATAACTGCAGTTATATTGGTATTTGCTTGTTGTTGAGAGTTGATTGGATACTACAACCAATGCAATCGTACACATTTTAAAGTATAAAACAGGTACCCTAAAGACATTAGATACTTAATTTATTTCTGAATTAGGCGCACAACTTTTTAAATAGATGTTATCTAATTGAAATAGTTCATTTTTATTACCCCAAAGTTGTAACACATATTCTTTTTGTATTATTGATTTCTTGTATTATTGCTACGAGTGAATGTTCAATAGAAATCACTGTACTCTGATTTTGTATTCACTGCTGATTTTTAAGATCCTTAGAGTGCTTTCACTCTTTCACGCATGGTGCACTTTTTGCACTATATTTTAGCGGATATGATATAATTTCTTCTGTTACGCTTGGAATCTTTAGATTATTCTTTAATTGTTCATTTCGTACCTACCACAATGCTTTGAGTATGATTCCTACAGTGGTATGCACAGCGTTTGTAGTTCTCAGATACGTGACTTAGCAGTTGTTCTTCATAATTGAATTCCACGTGTTCAAGTAAATGGTATACAATGAAAGTCCATCTTCAACAATGAATTTCCGAGAGACTTCTCGTATAACAGCCGTGAAAACAAATAATTTTTAAGAATTTCTATTAAAATAATTGTTGGATATATGAGATATAAACACGAAGTCTTAAAGTACAAATGTCTTTTTTTAGTTGAATTCTTCTTATTATTTATTGTATAATACGCATGTTTCCCGAAACTATGTTTATTAAACTGGCGTACACAATAACGTAAAAACTAATCAACTGATCAAGTGATCAACTTTGAACAAGGCTTATTCAATCCGTTACCTCGAGCCACAATTTCAACTTAATTTCTTATTTATAGTATTTTTTTCTTATGATACAAGATTAATTTTCGTATGGAAAAAAGTATATTTCCTTAAAAAATCCATAACTGTTGCAATTCTTTGTATCTCTTCTTAAATGTAGGTTCAGTAATAACGTAAATAATTAAACTTTAAGATAATTCTTCATTTTTTGCTTTCAGATAACTGTGACACTTACAATACTGCACGTCAATATTAGCTACTTTGTTGGTAGGTTTGGCAAAATTGTAATAATTATAACAGAATTAATAAAAAATTGTTTACAGCTTGAAGTTGCCTACTTGTATGCCTAAAAGTTTTACTCCGATAATATAAATAGTTTTTGTAAAGCAAAATCAGAAAAATCACATATTTTTGTACTTGTTACACGAGAATCCCACCTTACACGCTACAAAGGGTAGCATTCGTTTTCCTCGTAGTCCAGTTTGATATTTTTTTCTTCTGGTCTGGCAATTCACGTGCAGATGTTTACGGATCTGTATTTTTAGTGGAAATTACAATGTCACCGACAGATATCTATATTTCAGTCGTCGCTGGCGTTGGTACATCAGACTATAAAACACAAAATGATATCAAAACACGACACTGCAGAGGCTGCAGAGAATTTGGTCAGAATTGTGACACATGAAATTACCGGTTAAAAAAAAACTCCAGTTTAAGGAATAGTTACAGCCTTTCTCTAATTTCCGCCAGTGTTATTATGCTCGCTCTCGTGAACCCTATAACGCGGCGTTATTACAGGATTCATAAACATACCAACGTATCTCACCAATGTCGTAAAGGAGGTCAGATAATGCACGCGAACCACGCGAGATACGTGGCCCCCGTGTGAACGACGAAACGGCCACGGAGACGCTTGGCGGAAGAAATATTGTAGTTACTTCGTAAGAATTGAGGGAGGCGAACGTGTAGTTCCTTCAACGTTCGATATGAACAGTTCCGAAAGAAACTGGAGCTAACCAAGGGTTCTTCTAACCTACTGAACTTATACTCTGGTAAATATTGTTGTCACTCGATATGTTAGAGATGTACAGTGCAGGCTTGGGCATTATCGAAATAAATTATTTGAAAAATAATCGTTAAGATAATATATTACCCCTTTTGTCTACATGTCACTTAAAATAATCGTATGTTATTTTATTTGAACAACCAAATAATGTTCTATTAATTCTTAATCTATAATAATTTCAAGTAAAATTCAAATAATTTTTCATTTCATCATTTATTTGACCAAATAATTCGTACTCTCCAAAACTCGATTTATTTTATTCACTGAAGAGCAATTTTAAAAGCTAATGCAGTTTAACTTTAATCATTATACTAAACAAATCAGCATATCTAAATAATTTTAATTTAATTTGATTTGATTTAGTTACTTCGATAACCTGTTCTTGAGCTGAAATTATCTATTATTTTATTTAAACAATGTAATAAAAATGAAACATTCAAATAAAATATTATTTCAAAATAGCTGACTTGATTTATACGCCAAATCAAAATAAATTTTTTATATTATTTGTAAAATACAAATGCTAACAAATATTTATTATTTGTTATCCTATTGCAAATGCGCCCAACTCTGGTGCAGTGACGAGCAAAGCTGAACGCATGTTTAACATTTTTATAAATATAGTTGCGGACAATATGAAATAAGACGAAAAGGAACAGAGAAAGTAATTATTTATTTTATATGAAAACAGAAATGGAGCATTTATATTTTTGTAGTACAATATTAATGATTTATTTACGTATCAATAATAAAGGTTTACGTTATGTTTCTGAGTGTATTACAAACGAAGAAGCAATATACATACAAAACGAAAGCAAAACTGTATTATATTTCGATAAAGCGAATCTATTAAATTTTTACATTTATCTACAGGAATGTTACTCCAAGCTGTGTCTATTATGTGGTAAAGATCATTCCAATTTGTTTGGTTTATTATATATTACACTTTTTTTATCATACCTCACAAGTTTTCGATGTGATTTAGATCGGATTACTGCAATAGCCACAGCAGCAGGTTAACATTTGTTGCTAGGAACAATGTTTCAGAACTCGAGGTGTATGTTTTGGATCTTGATCATTTCGGAATATGTAATCATCAGACATATGAGCCCTTTAGTGGACAAGACGCATAAGTCCAAAATTACGAAAAATGGAGTTTTTACAGAAATAGTACGTATTGTGTATACTTTGTTTTATGTTAATAAAAAATAAGAGTCAATTTTACATCATAAATGAAGTGACTGTAAAAATATCTTGAATAATGGCATAAGTCCAATCTCTTTGACTTGGTCCATTATTCCACGAAACATATGGAATTACTCTACTGTTACATTCGATTAAAGCACATTAAGGAAATAAGTAAATTAAACTAAATGCAGAAAGTAGTGATCAAGAAGCTATTAAAAAACTTGAAGGTGAACATGAGTTACATTTACGAAATGCAGAATTAGTACGTGATTCGATAAAAGAGGATATAGAAAATGCAAAGTGTTCAAATAATATTTATGTATGTAATATAGATTTACAGAAAGCATTACCATTTTCAATGTTAACCGTTCCTGATGCGTACTATAAGAGAAATATGTATTGTTATAATCTCGGTACTCACGACTTACGTGAAAATAAAGGATACTTTTATTTTTGGGATGAAACATTAGCATCCAGAGGATCGCAAGAAACAGCATCATGTTTAGTTGAACATATTAAATCTGTTGCTGGTAATAAAGATAAGATAATTATTTATAGTGACTCTTGTGATGGACAAAATCGTAATATAAAAATAGCTTTGTCTCTGTTAAAATTAGTGCAAAGTGATGATATTGCAGCGAAGGTTATAGAACAGAAGTTCATAATATCAGGACATTCGTTTTTACAGAATAATTCAGATTTTGGATATGTTGAATCTGCAGCACGCCATAGATCAATTTACATCCATGAAGATTATTGGTATTGCTGTATGAAAACTGTTCGATATTCCAACAAGTTTGTGGTTTATGAAATGAAAAGAAACGAATTTTTTCCAACCGAACAGCTAGAACGGTCAATAACAAAGCATAAGAAAAATACATTACTACACATTGTAAATTGGCTCACCATTCAGTGGTTACACTATGAACGCGGAAAACAGTTTGATATTTTTTATAAAACTAAGATTTCTATAGATGTTGAGTTTGAAATATTAAATATTGCGCGTGCTCGGTGTGGCAGGCCATTGCAGTTGAAGAATATAATGCAGAACAATTTATATCCATCTGTGCGTCCTCTTTCTGCGGCCAAAAAGAAGCACATGTTAGATTTTCTGAAATTTATCCCTCCAATTCATCATGCATTTTTTCAAGCATTAAAAACAAGTACAATTGAAGAAACTGGTGACGAATCCAGCAACGAATAAGTTTCTTTAATACATAGTATACAGCAAACTTGTAGTGCATTAAAAATAACTATATATATTACTAGCCATATAGCGTAAGTCACTTCCTCACAAAAAAGTGTTACCACAGTTCAGTGGAGTAATGGCGCTTCATCATTCGTTACGTTACTTTTTATTATTATTATTATTGTTTATTTAATGTTGCTTCAATATCATAGGTCATTAGCAACACGGTACATTTTCTTACAATATTTTATACATATTTGTATCCTTGATATATTGGGCAAGACCGGCGATATGTTCCTTAGAACCTAACAGAATGGGTAAGCATCCAGGCAACTTAGCATTTTTCCTTTCATTCTCATATTTTTTGCATTCTATTATTAAATGATTTATATTAACTGATACTTTACATATATCGCAGATCGTGTTTTCTTTCTTGATTAACAAAAGTGAATGGGTTATTTCTGAGTGCCCAATCCTGATTCTAGAAATTGAAGTTTGAATTTGACGATCTACTGGACTTGGAAATTTTTGCCCACTCAAGATCCGCTCCTTCATTATGATATTTTTGTATGTAATACCTTTTAATTTTGTCAAATACCTGTTTCCTAAAAATTTCATTTAGGTGATTTTTAAGATCATTTAGTCTGGTATAATGAGTGATTTGTTTCATTTTTGTGATTTGCCGGTTTCTACCGCCGAGTTATAACTTTCTTGTATTTCTTGAATACATTCATCGGTTGTTTCTGAATCTTCAATGGCCATAGTAGCACTCTTTGAGTCTGTGAAAATTGTGAATCTATTCCCAGTGGACTTTTTGATTACTTCTAGTGCTTTGAACAAGGCTAAGATCTCGCTACCGAAAACTGAGCAGATGTTATTCAGTCGATAAAAATTTGTTACGGTCGGGGTTACTACGGAGCAGCCTGTGCCATTTTTTGTTTTAGAGCCATCCGTGTATATATTTATTGCTAATGGGTCACTATTTAGTATCTCGGCATGCAGTGATTGAAATACCGTAGGTACTGTCGATTCTTTGGGGTATTGTTCCAAACTCATATTAATTTCAAACTTCATTTTGATCCAAGGGGGAAAAGTGTGGAGCTTTTTTTGGTATATTTTGGGGAAGGAAAAATTTAATTCTTTTAAAATTTGGTTCAGTGTGTAATAGATAGGTTTAGGTGCTTGGGGCTGAGAGTCAAAGGATTTTGAATTATGATTACAGAAGACCTTTGAGAAAACTGGATTGGTATTAGTTGCCGCTCTTGCTGCTGCAAAATTTAGTATTAGTAGTTGTCTCCTGTCAGTAAGGGACATTTCACAGGCTTCGAGTAGGATTTTGATGGTTGGACTTGTATGATATGCTCCCATCGCATACCTCAGTGCAGTGTTATTAATCGGTTCTAGTGTTTTAAGTGTAGATTTACTTGCAGAGCAGTAAATTATTGCTCCATAGTCAAGTTTGGAGCTAATTATAGCCTTATATGTGTTCAAGAGGACTTTGTAATCAGCTCCCCATTTAGCTGCTGCAATTGCTTTAAGAATTGCCAGTCGTTTAGTACCTTCGTCTTTTAGATATTTAATATACGGTATCCAAGATAGTTTTTCATCAAAACGAAGTCCTAACAATTTTATAGTACTTTCTGTTTTAATAACACTGTTCTGTAAGTACAGTTTGGGAACAGTGGCTGACTTGGTTTTTCGTTGAAAATTTATAACTGTTGTTTTGAATTTCGAAATTTTGAACTCTGTATTTCTGGACCATTCATCTAAATTATTTAGGATTTGTTTTAACGCAGCTTGGGTGGATTTCAAATTCCTCCCAGCACAGAAAAGTGTTACGTCGTCGGCAAAAATAAGGCTTCTAACCGGGGGGGGGGGGGGGGGCTAAGACTGATTCTACATTATTTATTGCTACTAAAAAGAGAGTAACACTGAGCCCGGCTCCTTGTGGTACACCATTTGTAAGTTCATATTCTGATGAGATTTCTCGTTTATTTACTATTGAAAAAAAAATAGATTTTATTTTAAGTTATAATGACATAACTACTATTCTTTTGCTTTATCTGGTTACAGTTATTTACGTTGTGTATTTAATTTTTTGTACGATATTACACGGAAGTCCAATTACTACAATACTAAGAAAAGGGACTTAATTCACTTGTCAACTATGGGGCTCATATTATTGTATGCAAATGGTAACACTGTATTTTTCAATATGTCCACATACTGAAAGAATTCCAGAATTCCAGCAATACGACGCATCGGACCAAGTACACTATGAGGAAAACACGCATATATCATACGCTCCCACATTCATGCTTAATAGTGTGTAAAAGTCTGCGATTATAGCTTTAGGCGATTCATTATAGTTTCACCTGACATAAGGTACTTCCACTGATCAACATCTCAATCTTGAAACTTTCTTGCAAAGTATAATCGTACCTTTACACTTATCTAAGATATTACAGGCTTCTTTTTCTTTTTATTACATCGATAACCTTAGTTTGTTTATTCCTCCGTCGCAGTTCATTTGCTAATCGACCTCCCTATATTTTTTCGTTACACAGATATGTAGCCGTACAGACACTCGATGCTTCGCCTGTTTGAATATGCCTGCTCAATAATCTCTTTTCTTAGACTGTTAATAATTTCGGATGTTCTACAAATAACAACGATATATTGGCACAATATTTTTTCCTTGTTTTTTTGTATTAGAAACTTTCTGCCATATTCTTGTGTAATTTTTATAATAGAATAACTGGAATTTAATTTTGAAACAATTTTCTTCTTGATATTTTTAGAAATGGGTTTTATAATGAAAAAAAAGATTAAACAACACTTTGCGGATCTCACGACTACCATAGCAAAAAGCTAAGACATCTATTAACTAAGATCAACGCAACATATCGATAACTAACTCGTAAAAGACTGAGTTTGGAAACAATGCAAAACTTAGTATAAGCGATTTCTTAAATTCAAGGGTATAAGGAATAACAACAAATATTTTAAAGTCTTGAAAGATAGTATATAACGAAGACATTCGTGTACCACCACATTGATTGTACTAGAATAATATATTTCTTCTCAATATAAAAATTCCTGAAAATTTCATTAGGTGTGTTCAGTTTTGCTCATCACTGTACAAAGGAGGATGTTGAAAAGTGGCCTTTTGGGTAACTCAGGCACTTAAAATTTTAATAGGAACATTTTACATTATCTAGTTAAACCAGGAACTAGTTAATGTAATTAAATTTTCTAATGGGCACACGATGTTCTACACCTCGCGACAAAACTCGAAACATCTTATAGCCAATCTTATTGTTTACATCACATAGTAACATTTTATACAGTTCTACGTATTTTTTTGCTTTATAGATTTCTACTTTTCCTCCACACACGTTCTCAAATCTTCGATGTTATCAAATTGTTTTCCTTTTGAATATACCTATGTAGGTAACCAAGATATTTAGGACCGGAAACTTTGCTGGCCACGGCAGAGCATCTATTTTTTAAGACTAGAAACAAGCTTTTACAACTTTTAAAGTATGTACACTAGAATTGTCTTGTTGAAAGATGTATTTCTGTTTCGCTATGCGATGTGTATGCTTTGTAAATTGCTCGTTTATGATGTTAACATACATTTTGCTATTCATTTTGCATGAAATAAACCTAATATCAGTCGTCTCTTGATATCCCACCACCGCCATTCTGTCACTTCTGAAGAATGATTCTGTCTTTTGCGAATCATGAAAGTAATCATTTAGATAGCCTGGAACATCCGAAGTAAACCGTTTCACGTCGGAAAAGATCATCGTTTTCCATTTTTTACGCCACTGTATCCGGTCTTTTGCAAACTCTAATCGGGGCCTTCTTATGGCAACTTGTTAGTGGAGGTTTCTTTAACATTTTACGTCTCTTCAGATAGTTACAATTCTTTGTTAACCTTTGAACTATCCTAACGCTATATGTTGCTGCAGCTTCAGCTGTTATTTGCCTGGCAGTTAATAAATATTTAGACGCAATATTTAATATTGCATGTCTTTCTCGAACATTTGTAATTTGCCTGGCAGTTAATGAATATTTAGACGCAATATTTAATATTACACGTCTTTCTCGAACAGTTGCAATTTTTATGTGACCACCTGGTTGTTTTTTTACTGTAATTATCACTATTTGTCAAGTAATTGAAAATCGCACAACGACTTCTTCCTAATAGTTTTGCAATATTCTTCACTAAATTATTTTCATCCATTAAATTCTTAATTAAGCTGATTCATTTCAGTTTCATATAACTTTTTTCACGAGGCATTTTTAACTATTCATAATATTACTCCATTTAATTAATTAATTACGTAGCTCATTTAACTCCGAACATTTTTCGCACACTATTCGCTTTGTCTGTTGATTAAAATTCTTGGAACCGTAGCTTTAAATGGGGCGAAGAACCGCGCCTCATAAGTTTTATTTTTTTAATAGGTGTAATAATATAGCCGCGTTTTAAATAATAAAAACTTGATTACAAAGAACATCTGAAAACTACAATTAACAGAATAATAACAAGGTTTTGCTATAACATATATGAACATGTATATTTATTTTTATATTAAATTCATTTGAATCATTTATACCAACTATAGCTATCGCATCAAAATTTAATGCTAGGGCTGCTGTTGTTGTTTATTGGTACAAAGTTTATCAAATATTGGGGGCAATGTGAAGAGTGCCACCCGTATCTCTTTTTCGACTACTAACCTGGCTCGGTATTTGGATTTCAATGCATCAAGTGCCGAAAAGTCCGAAATTCAGGGGTTGAAAACAGTTATGATACCGATTCCAGTTCTTGAAACAGTTACGAGAACCGAAAAAATGTTATAACTGTTATGAAAATATCGGTTCTCGCTTATATCGGTTACGGTTACGGTTCTTGAAAACCGATATTATAACGGTTCTATAACTGTTATTTTTAGGTTCTGGATTTCGGTTTTGGTTTCGGTTCTTCAGACTTCAGAACCTATAGTATGTCCTGAATCGGTCTCATATCGGTTTTGTAGTTCTGCAACTGATATTTTTTGGTTCTGTATCGGCTATACAGGGTGTCTCAAAATTCCTTCAACATCCGAAAGTGGGAGGTTCCTGAGATTATTTTAAGCGACATTTTCCTTTGCAAAAATAGCGTCCGCTGCTTTGTTTAGGAGTTATTAACGAAAACTACGGACCAATCAGAGCGCAGCTACAGCGGATTGATTCTGGCTCGGCCAACGGCGACGCCACGATAAGCGGGACCTGTCACCGAGTCGGACTCCGTTCGTTATAGCCGCGCTCTGATTGGTCCGTGTTTTTCGTTAATAACTCCTTAACAAAGCCGCGGACGCCATTTTTGCAAAGGAAAATGTATCAAATGATCTCAGGAACCTCTTATTTCCGGATGTTGAAGGAATTTTGAGACACCCTGTATAGGCGATACGGAACCAAAAAATATCAGTTACAGAACTGCAAAACCGATATGAAACCGATACGGGGCATATTATAGGTTCTGAAGTCTGAAGAACCGAAACCGAAATCCAGAAGCTAAAAACAACAGTTATGGAACCGTTATAATATCGGTTCTGAAGAACCGTAACCGTAACCGATACAAGCGAGAAGCGATATTCCCATAACAGTTACAACATCATTTCGGTTTTTCATAACTGTTTCAGTCAGAACCGATATATAACTGTATCAGACAGTTATTTTCAGAACAATTTCAACCCCTGCTGAAATCGCATAAATAAGACGTTACAAACGGTAGAAGAAATTGCATTGCTTTGTAATACAAAGATTCATACTTTCCGCTAAGATTCATGCAAAATTGAAATAAGGTTTCATTTTGAAAATAGTATGGCATGAAAATGAATATTTTATTAAAAAATTTTGGCGCCTTTCCTGGGAATAGTCAGCGTCTCCCAGGTTGGAAACCACTGATATAGGGTGTTAGTATACGCTGCATACAATAACATTAAGAATGAAAAAAAAAGAAAATTCTTACTAGAATACACTTTTCATTCATTTTCTTCTATGTATTATAGTTTTGTCGAGGGGTGTAATAGCTGAAAGTAAATTTGCTAACAATGGAAGAATTGTTCGACAGATTGTTATGTTCCTTCCATCTTAGGTGGACACACATTTAATCAAGATTAGCCGGGTACGAAAGCATCCTCTACCACCGGCCTCTCCGGTTTCGTCGACCGTGATGCGAGAATCGAATGCTGTTGCTTGTCGTTACGTCGATTGAGGCAATTATCCGGAAAGGTCGAATCTGCGTGGACGCGAGGACTCTGCCAGAGACGTCGATCGAACGGGAGTCTGATAATCGAAGCTTGCACGCTCGCGCTTGAATCAATGCGGCCTTGAGTTAACTCTAGTCGTAGAAGTATCGTACCGGATCGATTGATTTTGAACGCGGTGGTAATGCCCACCTTTATTCTACCTCTCTCACATCTCCGTCTGGTCTATTTCATTGCGGACAGGGATCCCGTGAACTTAGGCAGCAATCTCACGGACACCTGTAGGGGTTCCGCGCAATCTAGGATCGATCAAACCTTTATTGCTGGCTTAATTATTCACTGTTCCTTTTAATCTATAGTCAACGCGATTGCCGAGTGCCAGGTGTTACTCGACAACGACTAGTCTCAAAAACTGATTGAAGCAATCAGAATAAGGAGTAATAATTAACGAGTTCAAAAATACATGAACAATATGGTGATCAGCACCGATTCAAGTATGTTTTGATCGACTCTAACCGTACCACGACCGGTCAACCAACCAGTTTCACAGTTTTTATCTTACAATTACTGAAATCACAAAGATGCTTCCACTAGAAATTATTAAATAAATTTCTTCATCCAAGCACGTATTGTTGTAAAAAATTGCAATAACATCTAAATACTATACATTCAATCTTGCAAGATAAATACTAAAACAATGTAAATATACCAGTCTCATTTTGTGTTCGGTACGGTTAGTATTAAAAACAATATTATACACTGTCCATTTGAAAAATTCTAATTTAAATAGATATTTCAAAAACAACGCATTTTCGAGGATAATGTTGATTTAAAAAATGACGCAGTTTCAAAAGGAGAATACCACTATCATATTTATTTATTGTTTGTCGGGCATTGTCAAGATTAATTGATAGTAGACGTTCTTCTTTTCAAATAGGAATTTATATTTTTTCCGCATATTCTTGTTCGACTGTAAAAGTGAAAAATCTTTGCTATGAAGCATTTTGGTATCAAAATTCATTCACGAAAAGTATTCTGGATTAGATAAAATCAGTTTGAAAAATGACTTATACATGTTACAAGCCGCGTGGGCTGGGCCGCGAGCAGCGCGAGATGCCGGCGCGGCGTGGCTGGATGGTTATTACTTATTTCCCTTGGAATATGAATTGATTTAGTTAGTTATGTGCGCGGACGAACCTGATGATAATTGGTAAGCCGCTAGGATGGTATAACTTGCGTGAGCGAACCCAATGCACAATTGTTGAGCCAATAGGTTGGAAAAATCTCTTTATAGATTATGGTACTGTAGGATCTTAGGAAAAAGGAGGGCACCGGCCACACCGGAAACTGGACCCGGGCCTTGCGATTTATAGCTGATCAGATTCTGCACATACTCACGGAACCCTCCGAATTGTCCCAATCTCCATACGGTATTTGGTCTGGAAGATCCTGATACCACAGTACCTATGTCGCGAACGAACCTGATGCGAAATCACGGAGTCGCTGGGATTTTTAGTAGCCCTCGTAACTCTAATAATATAATTTACTTGATATAATCCGATAATCCAGTAATAATCCGAAAATCCGATAATCCATTAAGATTGTATCATGTGGGAACGTTCATTTGCTATATTAGGATATGGATTTCACAAGTGTTCTAGTGTCGCAATTGTTTTGAATTGAAATAGTAGAATAGAATTGTTCTTACCTACGATGCTCGGTGTTGACGCAATGGCTATGCGGGGTCTAAGAGCAATTTATAAATGCTAAATAGAACTATTACCGAACTAACGGAATCTATAAGGTTAACTTGATTCGAAAGGGAACTTTAGGCCGATCTCACTGGAATTCGCTACTACGAACGTGACACAACGTGACTTTACGCGTGACTAAACGCTTATGAACTGCGAGGATGAAAATGAATGGGATTGTATACCCTCAAATGGGTGGGGATGCCTGTATGGAGTACATACGTCACGTAGGGTTACATTCCTAGTTTTTGTCATTTTCAATGAACCTAGACTACAGCTGGGTCTTTCATACAGAGGGTTGCGCGGAGGTTATCTAGGGCGTTTTCTGCCCGAGAAGAACTCGAAAGATACCTGAGAGAAATTCGAACAAACATATTCTTCGTACGTAACATATAAAAGAATTTTCACTTCCTCGGTAGAATAAGAATCTCAAAAAAGAATGATCTTCAAACAACCTCTAAAATGCTCAACAAATAAAGATTAGTAAAACAGTTATATCCCCTCCCCCCCCCCCCCTTAAACTGTAAAACTTTTCTATTCTACATTTTTCCCGAAAATACGTTCTTTCTGGAATACCTATTTAGATTTGAATGTCTATAATGAATAGACTGCGAATTATTATGAAAAATAAAAATTGTCTGCACCAATGGCAAGACACAGAAGCTGCATAACAATTCGCTTTCGTTTTTCTTAATAATTTTAGTGAGTTACAAATATTACAACAGTATTTTTAAAATCTTTAAATATATTCATGATTTTGTGTTTGTTATTCTCGCATTTGCTATAAATGCATAAAATCCGCAATTTAATAATGAACGTCCCATATTACTGTAAATAATATTTGAAATAGTTCTGTAATTAATAATAGTAAATAAATATATATAAGTAGTTCTTACGATACTCGACACATATACAGGGTGTTTCGTCTAAAACAGGACACCTAAATATCTCCTCTACCTCTGAAAATACAAAAAATGTTTCTAAATTTTTTTATAAATTGTAATTTTTTAATCGTTTTTTCAAGGTCACTCGTGGTCTAAACCATGATGGATTTTCAACCGCCCAATAATGCATGTACTTGAGGTTCACCTGACCATGATCTGTAAAGGTTGCTTCATCCGTAAACAATACTGTTTGGAAAAACATTTCATCACTTTCATATTTCCGTATACCCCATTGAGAAAAGTGTACGCGGTTTACAAAGTCTCTTCCATGAAGCTCTTGGTGAAGAAATAAATGAAAAGGGTGAAATTTTTGTGAATGAAGAATCCGGAATATGCTTGTCACACTAATACCGGTTTCACGTCCAAGTTGCCTTACACTCGCATGCGAGTTTTGATTAACTTTAGCAATGATAAGTGAATGACCATCTATTCAAGAGCGGAGATGCTAATCCATAAATTGGACGAAAAGGAGAAGAAATAGAACATAATAATATATGGGATTTTTAATGGTAGCAAAGGCGAATTGTTCCGGTTATTTCCGGAGAAGTTCCGATATTTGACAATACAGATGTTTCGTCTGCAAATTGGAAAAGTTTTGAAGCAATGGAAGAATTTCACTTTGGATAGTACACTGCCGCGTCATAAACTCCGTAGCTCCGAAGAGTGACTTCTATGAAATTATTAACGGTTCTCGGAAACCGATGGAACTGTTCACCTGGAGGCACACGACACGCTTGCAAAGTCGTCGCCCACTGTGTACAGAAGAAGGGAGAAAAGTCATCCACCGTCACCCCTACTTTGAGGAAATTTACGCTAACTTTTGTACAAGTAACCAAAATGTATACGTCTATTACACAACTAGGATACTCGGATACTGTAACATTTCACGTGCTTTTTTAACAAATCCGACGTACAGCTATACTTCATATTTTTTGAAACTCTAAGATTGTCTCTGTAAGATTATAGCAAATTCGCTGATTGTGAAATTGAATTGAGTTAAATGACTATATTCGTCTCTGTTGCGGTCTGTGGTGGAGTTTTCAATCCTGCAGACTTTAGTCGGTTTGTACGTGTTGTGCCGACTACTTTTCTCTTCACTAAATACTAGAAGGACCATCTTCCCTTGCGCAGGAAGGACAAATAACTGTAACTTGCGTTTATTCAACAAAAACTTACTAGATCGTGTACGAGCGAACTGTAGTTCTGACTAACGAAAAATCAAAAGTGTCCAAGAGTTCAAAAATACGTGTTGACATCTCCTCACTTGTCAACTACAAGGCTTTCTTCAAGGAGCAGGTAGGGCTCGCTAGTTTCCTCGAGTTTCCTGGGTTTATATGACATCTATTTGCTATTGAGGGTTGGGAAGGTGAAGGAGGCAACAAAATTTGCAAGCAATTAAAAACTATGATAAAAAGCATCCTCAAAGACAACAATCGGCTCGACTGCGTTTTGGAGAACTCCGTGTTCTTAACGTTTTTGAACTTTTTTTATGTGATCCTGTAGATATCAATGAAGACATTCCGAAAATGTGCGTATGGTTATTAGGAATTCACTGGTTTATAAGTTATACGCGTGTAAAGATGAGCAATTTTAAGCTTTTTTAACAGGTTAGAGCGTCGCCATATTGGATATTCGTTGAGTGGTGGAGGTAGGTAGGTCTGTTCGGCGCATGCGCTGGATAGATCGTGAGTGTTCAGCGCCTGTGTTAGATCTTAGATAGTATGGTATATTTGCGAGATCGGCTAAATAGTAATGAGCCCAATAAGCAATTTCAAGTGTTTTTCACAAATTAATTATTAATAAGTTTATTGTTGATTTTGAAATGGCTAGATCAAGTATTAGAAATTTTAACTTTAGAGACATGCAAAGTAGTAAAGAAGAAGCAATTACTTCGGCTAGGGATTGTGGATTGTTGCGGAAATTTAAAAAATGTCGTACTCATCGGGGCGAAATGAAAATTTATAACAATAATCATGGAATCGGTCGTTTTCGGTGTCCAGTAATTTAAATATACAGAATCACATACAGGATTTCAAAAAGAAGGTACAGTCCAAGATGGTTTGGGGTTAGGTCGTCGTGGGAGCGGAGAAGGCAGTCCGACCAGTTATTTGACCGGCTGTGGTAAGTTTAATGTGAAAGGTGGAGCGTACTGTGAATTCTTTGCTCGGCCGTATCACAAATTCGCATGTACAAAACGCTCTTGGCACAAATTTAAAAATTAAGTTGTAGTTAGATTAGTTATGGTAACAAACAATATATGTATATTGTAAACTTAACACTCGAACTAATATTATACAGGTTCGCGTTGACGTGAGTTCGTGTATGCGCGATGGTTAGAATTTTCTCTATCGTGGTCTTTCTAGACATGTCGATTCTGATTGTCGGTGTAATTTCTTTCGATCGAAATGAAGTATATTAATAAATCTTATGATTTCGGCGCAAGGTTCGATCCAATTGAAGTAAATCTTATGATTTATTAATATGATTCTGGTTGTGTTCGGTCTATTGTCAACTCGGCTTGGTCGTGATAGGCCGTGTCTGAGTTTGAGTTGTGGAATGTTGCGTTGTATAATCGATCGTGTGTGTGTCTTCGAGATTTTGTGTACTGGAGTGGGAAACTGTCAGTAAAACTCGCCTAGTCTTGTCGATGTCGTGATTTATACGTTCTTCTGGTTGTCGTTTTCTGCTCTGTCACACGCGGTGTCCGTATGGCTAGGTACTGATTTCAGTAGTTTTGTAAGTTGTAAACTGTTGGGTCCTTGCGAGAGCTCATCAGAAGCAATACAAAAATTAGAACAATAAAGATTTATAGGTCGTGTCATCTATTTTTCATTAATATGTATTCATTTATCAGAAAAAAATTAAATTAGCGCATCTTATTTGAGGATCGACAATATTAAATATAGTTATACCTGTTCCAGTCGGATTTTTCAGGTATTCTTTTTATTATGCTTCTGGGCGTCTCAGTGGACTCTGAATTCATCTGCATAAAACAAAGATGAGACTCTTTGTACTGAAGGGTATTATCTAGTTTTACCCTATGTACTTTTTGAGAATTATGCAGGGTGAGTCAATAAGAATGACCACCTGACACAACTCATTATTTATTGATTTTATTAAAAAATGTTTGAAATGAAATTTATTGTATCCGATTTCTTAAGGCCTTATACTTTCCGAGATATCAAAGTGACCATTTTTTGGTCAAATGGCCCTGTATATTTTCTTTGTTATTACATTGTAATCTTAATAAGACGAATTTAACAACCTATAACAAAATACCTTCAATTGATCCTGAACCTCAAAACGAAGCAAAAATGTGTTGCTTCGACGTAAAATTTGTCGAAAATTCACATGAGGATTATGAGCAACATATGATAAAACTGCAGTTGCTATTGCTTTATTTGTTGCACGTTTTCTGCACTCACACTTGCTGTGGTCGAGGCTAACCGATCTTTTCAACTTTTCAAATAATAATTCAAATGTACGACGCGATAAATGTTTCTGATTAGGCTCCGTATAGCGAGCTACTGCCTTTGTAGTATTTTCTAAATACTCGCTATAAACTACCATCATTTTTGCTTTTTTCACATCTGATTGCCCACTGTTCGCTAGCACAGATTCAGAGTTACTGAAGTATTAGCTTGTTGTAGTTTCACTCGAACGTAGCGTAATTGTTTACAATTGACTGTAACCACTGCTTTGGACGGAAACGTAAGTCGATAAATACAATAAATATTGTTACGAATACGTGGCCGTCCACGCAACAGTATAAATAAATAAAATAAGTCAATGAATAATGAGTTATTTCGGGTGGAAATTTTTATTGACTCCCCCTGTATGATAACTTAGTAACTAGATTACTAGATTACTAGATTACTAGAATACTAGATACTAACGTAACAGAAATAATTAATCAATAAATCTAGAAAATCTGCGGAAAAAATCAGAAGATGTAGCCAGTAAACATACACCGATGATAGTCACTCAAAGATAACACTGTCCAACAACATTCGCCAATTTAGGTGGCTCTACATTTTGGGACTTTCCTTGACGGTACACGGCTGGCGATGCATCTGGCGGCAAGGTTTGTTACGCACTTGAAAACAATAAAAAAATAAAGTCATTTTTCCAACTTGCAAACACTAGGGAAGGTTTGCTGGCCTAATCCCTGACATCTGCAAGCGGACCTTTCGAATGGTTATTAGGGTCGCCAACCGTGTGCCACTACACTACATAAAAAAATAAGTCGAAAATGTAGAATAAAATTCTTTTATGTAAGGCTGGGTTTTCGAGCAAATTCAGCGAACACGTGTGCTATTCAATAGGAATCGTCTGACATGTCTGTTCTTCACTTACCGGTTCTACTTACAAATGCTAAGCATGCGAACTTGACGGACTTTTAAAGTCGATTTTCTTGAAAACAGCGTTATATGAATAAATTTGAAGAGATATATGATTGAGAAATCACGGTGTGTTCTTCATACAAGTACGTCTTTATTTTCTTCTCAGGAGACGAAGTGTCTCGTCTGAGAGTTGAGATACATGTGGTGATTTTTTCTTCTCGGCTAAGGCCCTTTCTGAATTAGCCGATACGTGGCTTGGGCGAAACAACTCGCCGCCTACGCGTAAATCCACGCCCCCTCTTTCGCAAACGTTTTTCCTGAATAATGTTTCGCGAAACGTCGTGTTGGCGTGAAAATTGGCAATGTAGCGGGATTTCCCGGAGCCAGCGTGGGGAGGCTTCGCGGGCCCATGGACAGGACCGACCGCGCGACCCTAGTGCCGAGGCCCCTCGGAGACCCGAAGTTTATGACACCCGCGGGCACTATTGAGACTGTCGAAATGAAAATTCTAAAACACAATATTTACTGAGTTTCCTCGCAAATAGCTTTACTAGCTCACGTGTCCCAAACTTCGCTAAGCATTTGCACGCCAAATGTTTTATTGGCGGTACCGTTAGCCGCTACAAATTTTATTCTACATTTCGACTTATTTTTTTATGTAGGATCATCCTCTTTTCGGATGTATCACCAGTTACGGATGACACAGTATAATTAACGCATACACTCAACAATAATATGATGAGATATTTTTGGATTTTTAGTATTTCTAAAAACAAAGACAATACAGAGTATTTCCGAAATCATAATATCAACTAATAACACATTTTCGCATACAAATGTTTGTTTCTTAGGTTGTCCATGTTTCGCGCCTCACTAATGTCACTGCTGGCTCAAAAGCAATCAATATTCTAAAATCGTTAGTAACGAGTTTAATATACAGTTATAACATCAACAATACAAAGTATTACATTGTTTTTCATTATATGGAAATAAAAATATGGCATTCTATTTAATAACACAGTAGGTAGCCTTTAAGTGCCCTTGAAAATTATGACCACAACTTTACCTAACATTACCACTTCATTGTAATTTATATTAAACACAATAGAAACAAGATTGTTAACTTCTTTTTATATCATTTATGTTTTCGTAGTCTTTTTCAACTATACAGATAGATATTTGGAGATGCCCTATGTATAAAGTCTGTATGTCACACAAAGTTCATAACCAAGTCCTAGCCTTACAGTGGCGAAAAACGACAGTTTAAAATTGCAATTTCTATAAATGAGTACTGATAACTCTAGCACTAGATGGATTTTCAAATATATTGATAATATTCATCTAATCTAAGGCATCCTCGCAACACTACACGACATCAAACTTCTTTTGTTTATGCGTCTGCTTTCACATAATTCATTAACAATCCATTTCGTTCGACGCGTGCAGCGGACAAATGTCAGTTCAAAGTTTTTCATAAGAATAATACATATTATACATTTGTCGATATTACTCTTCATTTCTGTGAATACACTGACTTCGACTAACATCTGTATTCTTAATTACACATATGAATAAGAATAGTAGAATTGATTCAGGTCGTTCATCTTTCAACTAGTTATCGACCCTGAGCACACTTCAAAGATGGCACACAATTTTTTTTAAGAAGAATGAATTCAAAAACTTGAATGCACACTATAATCCCCAGATCTCAATTCCATTAAAAATCTCTGGATAATTTTAGATGAGCATATTCCTTTCAGTTCTTTACTAACAAAAAAATATGTATTACTTTAGAAACACTTCAAACAAAATTTATGAAATATGAAATTTATGCCATTCTATTAAAATGAAATAGAATTTTATTCTTTTGTAACCAATATTTAATCATTAAAGTAAGTGTACACATTGTATAAACATAAATTTTCTTCCCTCTTCTGTGAAATTATGACAGACAAATAAATTCTATTTATTGTAACCAGGAAGATAATTGTATGGCAAAGGGTTAATTGCAGATATACCAAACAGGCTACATATAAGCTGTAATAGACAGCGACGAACGTCCTATAAAGTAACAAAACTAACAAAATGTTTGAACATTAAAATTGTAATCACAAAAATGCAGAATTAAACATACTTTTGTCAAGCCAGTTTCTTGATTTGTTTCACTGTTTTAAATAAACTATCAATACTCTATCCCTTTTTGTAGTTTTCTCGATTCCGTTATTTTATGAGATGTAGATATATATATATATATATATATATATATATATATATATATATATATATATATGTCGAACAAAAGATATATATATGTTGAACAAAAGAAAATTCAAATAATAGTTTATATGATAACTACCAGAACTTATACGAACTGAAGATAAAATTTCAGTTCGTATAAGTTCTGGTAGTTATCATATAAACTATTCTTTGAATTTTCTTTTGTTCGACACTGAATTATGCACAGTGTTAAATGTACGAAAACGTTCTACCGAACCGAAGTCTGGGTTACAGGACTTCTGATTTGACTATATAAAACTGTTCGTCCGGCTGGTCTAACTAAGGCGATTGTTCTGTCCGGTGGTCAAAGTTCGTGATCATTCTGCTTAAAGTTCAAAGTAGATCTACATGGTTCAAAGTTCAAAGATGTTCTGATTCTAGTCCTTAATCCTACGTTGCACAATACCCTATCAAGGCTCGTGTCAAATATTCTTTTGGTAGAGGTGAAAGAAGGACAAACCACCAATTCAAAGCGTAGTCTCAAATAGCGTAACGCTTATGGAATCCGTGACTTTGATTTCTCAGGTAAGTCATGCAGGACACTGTACAAATATCCTGGCCCATAAATAAAGTAGTGTTGCCTTTCGCTGCGTGTGGGTCTGTGAAGCGTTAATTGCTATTGATCGCAGTACGGCTTATCTGTTATCATTTGCAAACAAAACTGGTAAATCTTGGGGCGAAGTACTCCAAATAAATATCTCAAAAATGGTAGTACAATATTAAACTGTAGCATAGACTCAGAAATAATTTCTAGACAATTTTAGAGAATCAATTTCAAAAGTTCATCCGATACACTTGTTGCAGTAGTATTTATAAGAAGTAGAATCAGTAAGTTGTGGCCACAGACTCGGCCACCGATCTATTCAATTTCACGCTCACTCGAAAAAATTCGAAATTTAATTCTCTAGAAAATAAAACTATAAGTGAAGAAATTTGTTTATTCTTTAAATTCCAGCTTCAAAAAATTATTCACTTTTCGGTTGTATCACGATTAAGAAAACACTTGGAAGGGAATACGGAAAAGATTAAGGGAATACAGGAAACGCTAAACCTGTTTTTGGAGGACCAATTTTTTTTAACTTTTTTTATGCAGTCCTATAGATTTCGACGAGAAAACACCGAAAATAAAAGTCTTATTGCCAGAAGTTCACTGGTTGAAAAGTTATATTCGTGGAAAGTTGAGCACTTTTGACAGGTTAAGGCGCCGCCATAGTGGTATATTTGCTAGGTGGTATTTACACGTAAGATCGGCTAAGTAGTACCGAGCAGATCCGTTAGATGTCAGCACAAGCACGTACGTAATAATAACACATGTACGAAATCAAAATGCGAAACATTGTAAGTGTGGCCGTGCCGGCAATTATAATCAGCGAATATACTAATGTGACGACACTTTAATTTGTGAAAAAGACTTGGAATTGCTTATGTTTACAGGCGTATAACTTCTAATCCAGTGAATTGCCATCTAGCGCATGCGCTCAGTACTACTTAGCCCAGGGCTGGGCACGGTTGGGGCTCCTCAAACGCTTGCTTTCCCTACCAACCATCCTTCGTGCAGCGCGCACGTTCGTTCCGTACGCTGATCAGTGATGGGAACTTTGTGGGCGCTGGGCGAAAATACTACCACCACTCTGACGTACCGTCATCCCCTACTTTGCTTTTACCGCGCACGCGCTACACACAAGCGTACCTCTACTCTGTCCGTGTAGAGTAGAGATACGCCTGCGTGTAGCGCGTGCGGGATAGAAGCAAAGTAGGGGAAGACGGTACGTCAGAGTGGTGGTAGTATTTTCGCCCAGCACCCACGGAGTTCCCATCACTGACGCTGATGTCTCGTGTCTTCGTTGCCCCATGTACCGCGCTTGCTAGAAGGGGACAGAGGGCGCTACGATGTGGACGGTTTTTTCTCAATTGTGGCAAAATTGCCCATCCCTACTCTAACCTGTCAAAAACGCTTAAAATTGATCGTGTTTAAACGCGTATAACTTATAAATCAATGAATTCCTAACAATAATACTTACATTTTCGTAATGTTCTCATCGATACTTACAGGATTACATAAAGAAAGTTAAAAAAGAGTTCAAGAAAGTTAAAAACATTTGGTCCTCCAAAAGAAAGAACAGCCCAGGAAACTTCTCTCAGTAACGATAAACAATTTAAAAACTATAAAACATCCACTTACATTTTCTTTTATATAACCGTTATTTTACGATTCCCCATTCATAAATTAAATTTAGTCTTTGCTGTATAATGAATTTCTTTCCAAACCACAAATCATCCGCTGTTTAATGATGTAAAGATAATGTATTTACTTCATTTAATTTGTTCTTGATCACGTTCCACTTGACGTTTTCCGACATTTTATTCGTTAGACATATCTGGGACTTCGAAAAAATACCCTGTATTTGCAAAATAAAGATAGCCCGTACTATGTGTATTTTCAAAATTAAATTAGAAGCATACTGGCTATTTTTTATTGTAACACTTTACCTACTAACTATCTGTTAATGGGATTCTCGACATCAAAACGAATCTTAAAATCTTTTAAAAGATAATCTCAAAACAAATTGTTAGACTATGTTACAAGGGAGAACTTCTTTATACTTATTATTGCTATTGAAAAATTGATTAAGAAATCCTGAGCTATGAATTACCAACTTTTAAAAACTATTAAGTACCTGCTGGTAGATATGTGATAATATTATTATTATTATGCTTGTGACGCCTACGCGTGTTCTCGGATGAAAGGATTTCAAAGCCGAGATCGCGGGATCTTATTAGGGTCCAAAAATATAACCTTTCCAATCTGCTACCTTCCGGATGGGCAAGGTGTTGAAAGATCGGACGGGATTTGCTAAAACTATGGGTTCGATGGATGGCCAGTCTTAGGCTTAGGTATTATGACTATGGACTAGAATGGAAATTATGAATAGGTGGAGAGCTATCTTGATTTATGACCATAACTAACATTTATTCTTCAAAACGCTTTGTATGCGGCACAGGTACATTTAAGATGTTATGGTCGAATATTCGTATAACAAGTTTAAAGACGTTACCAAATGTAATACTATTATCGCGATGAAACAATGTCGGCGTTCATCTACGTAACTCAACAGTAAAATAGTGCGTGTATTGGATGGTACGGTTTAGATGTTCGGCGATAATAACGATTCTAAAAGAACGTCGCACGGCTGTATAGAGGCCGGCGCACATAAATATCACAAGTTGTTCAACCGATACATTCAAGGAATAGCACTATGAGAAACAAGCTGATCGATTCGGATCGGAACTACGCTCTGATGATTATGAGCAAGTGATTTAACCGATAGTGAAATATCAATTGGCGAGCGTCGCCACGAGGACGAAGCCGGCGAGGTTTCCCGAAACGACTACGCGTTACCGGTCGCCTCGTGGTACGCGATCCGCCATGTTATTATACATCCGTTCCGAGTCGATCACCAGTATCACGTCACAATTATAAAATATATATATATATATATATATATATATATATATATATATATATGAATAGTATCACGGTCTTAAATGGTAACGGAAGATAACTCACCCAACGTGTAGTGTTTATTATATCACAGGTTAGTTTATATAGCTGTTCAATTACTGGCTGGTTCTATAGGAATGGTAAAATATGATTAATACACTCGCTCCCGAACCTCGTTCGCGCCTAATGCTAATAAAATCTATAATATATAACTAGTCACTAATAGGTTCACAATTCAATTGATTCTATTACAACTTAACCTACAACCAAGCGAAGCTTGATTGGCAAATTTAATTATGCGTTTAAAATGTTTTACGTAGAACAAAGACTTTTCGCCAGTGCGAGAGAAAGGTAACCCTATTCTAACGACTTGAACGAAACTCTGCTTTATGCGCTCCACGGACCTGACGACTCGTACCTCACGATTATTCGTCGACAAGTGACGCGTCTTCGCGCTCATTTCGGGAGGCATGGTTCCTGGTCTCGCTCCCCACTTAGCGTCTTAACCAATTAGATTCGAATATGTCATTCGGACGGTTAGGCGTATTTTCTCTCTTGATCCATTCGCTCACTCTCTCGCTCTCATACCGCGCTCTCGGTTAACTCTCTTACTCCTTACTATGCCTTTACTAGCGGACGAGGAACAGTCTGTTGTTGTTGCCGTTATTGCCCTTGAAAAGGCTCGGCATGCTTGGCTAGGTTACCCGAAACGACTACGCGTTACCAAGCATCCCGAACAATTACCCAACAATAACGTTCGTCGTCCTATGGCAAAACACAGTTTCAAATTAACGACTGGTTTTTCGTTATTACAATAATATCGTAAGGTGACGGGAAGGAGATCGTCATTCCTATACCTAAAGCTATCTCCATGTATATATGTATGATTACGTAAAATGTCGTGTGGGACGGCGTTGGTTTCAAGAAGGGTATTTGTTACTTTAAATACATTCTCGCGATAAAAATAAAGACTCTAACTTCGTCAAAGGCAATGCTGTGTTCGATTAGGATAAATCCGAAACGGCTACGCGTTGTCGAACAGCAGCATGCCGACGGAACAACAAATAATTTTGAATCTTTCAGGCTCGGCTGTGGTCGATTAGGATTTCCGAAACGACTACGCGTTGTCGTCCACAGAGTCACCTTGATCTAAGCCGAAATGTAAAGATTATGTTACGGATCGTAACATGCTAATTAATATAACTTGGATTATTAGCATAAAATTATTTTAGAATCGATTTGAATATTAAAACACTGTAACGGATGGAGAGGTTACAAGTGAAAATGATTATTGCAATATCTGGACTGGTACTTTTATTTCAATGCAAGAGGTTTACAGCGTGATGAGTGACAGAGTGTGGATGTACGTGAATTGGATGTACGTGAATTTCTGTTTAGGGTTTTTCCTTAGGTATATATACAAAGTCTCGGAAGAAGGTAACGCCTTTTCCGAGACACGCGGGTGGAGCTTGCTCCCTGAAGACGCGAGGGTGGAGTTACTTTTTCCTTTAAAACACCGCCCTGATCGGCGGGGGAAAGGGACTCCTTGTCGCCAATTTAGGTGGCTCCTATGTTTTGGGACTTTCCTCGACCGCGCTGGCCGCGCGGTCGGGAAGTCCCGTAACGGTACACGGCTGGCGACGTTTTCATCAGCGAAGTCTGCTGTGCACGTGAAAGCAATAAAAGAATAAAATCATTTCCGGGCTTGCAAATATCAGGGAAGGTTTTTCTCGCCTAAACCTTGACATCTGCAAGCGGACTGTTCGAATGGTTATTACGGTCGCCGACCGTGTGCCGCTACAACACATAATTTCCTGTTTTAATACTAGAGTCATGTTCCCAAACTAATCTGTCTGAAGTATTATAGTCCCTCTCGGCGTTTCTCCAACTATTTTCTGCGCCGATTCGTTTAACTGGTCGACAAGAAAGCACGGCCGAGGACTACATGTTTAATTGTAATTCGTTATGCAGAAGTGATTTACGTACTTGTACATGTTCGATCGATCGTCCATCTCATGAATTTTTATTAGTATTCTTTCAGAAACTCCTATTCTTTTTAAACTGTTGATTTGCCATGTGAATAGTTTGACGAGTTTCTGTAATAATTCTTGCAAATTATCGTAGAGCAGCGGTTTTGTAAACGAATAAATAAAGATTCACCACCGTGGAAAAAAGTGACGACACACTGATTTGATGATCCTCGAACAAAATTTGGTGCCATTAATTTCAAAAGGGTTTAATGAAAAAGGAGAGGGAATTAAAAATATAAACATTTCTGTGGTAAATAAATATGGGAAAATATTGCAATATCAACATCAAGGCATTAAAATTTGTTCATATCAAATTTTTACGTAATTAACATATTATCAATAATTAGTTAATCCATTTCTTCAATGTTTACTTTATTAAAAGTACTTCATATATCTGGAAAAAACGGCTGGTACCACAGCTTGCAGCAAGTTCAGAATTCATGACTTCAACTATTTGCTTTCGTGACGTATCAACAAATAAAACTTTTTATTAACGGATTGCATGCAATTACTCTCTGTCCAAATAAGTCAAATCCAATAAACATAAGCCCAGTGTGTTTTCTTTGCTAACTAATTGAAAAATATAGCTCCGATTCTGTGGTGACCATGACAAAAGTTGTCCAGAATTTTGTCCTTGACAACATATGTCAAGGTGAAGGTCATCGGAGCAGCCTCCCCTAAAAGTAATAATTACCAAATAAATATAGTATAACTATAATAAATATAGTTTTTTCATGAGGGGTTTCATTTTCGAGAAAATAGAGTTCAAAGATTCGTCGGGTTCGCGTGCATTAGTATATGCGCAGAGTAGAATTGGTTGGTCATGATCAGACGCGACATTCGATTTCTATCTAATGGTACGCGTATTTGAGGAATTTTCAAACTCGATTTTCTCGAAAATGAAGCCTCGTATGAAAAAACTACATTCCTTATTTTGGACTAGATTTTATGTGAGGAATCATCCCGTTGGCGGTTGTACCACGATTTCGCAAACACCCTGTATTTATTTACCGCTACAGACTCAAATTATAGGACGGAATCTAGGTAGGTTAACGAATTTGTTTCTGCAAATGTTGTGCTACTATCGAAGTATCATCCCTCATCCCTAAAAAATTAATTAGAAAATTCATGGAAACTACTATTTTACATACGCACAAAAACTATTGTGCCTAAAAATAAATATGAACCTAACTTAAAAGTTTAAACGCGGTCCTCTAAGAACAATGTTTTCGAAATCAGTATCTAGTATGTTTTGGAAATTAATAATCCAATTAAAGTTGTGAACTTGAAGATTGTAATGTTGCGTAGTTATTTTCACTATTGTCATCAAGCACTGATCATATGAACTTTGATATGTTTATGACGTGGCTTTATATATAAACAACACATCGTGTTTAAATTGAAAATCACACCTTTCAATGCGAATGATGATCATTTTTCAGAAAATTCTAAATTTCAATTTCGACAGTGACAATTACTAACTGTATTTGTATACTTCAATGGCATATTTTCTATTTCTTGTTTAAGTAAAAAGTAACAGAAACATTTCTACTAGGGCAAGCATCGTGGCTTAGCGATTAAGGCATCCTATGAACATGAAAACTCAAAGAAAATTACGTCATTCTTTTGGTATGTCTCGTGTGTCTTCAGCAAAGCATATGAGACACATAATGAAAAATCTTGTAACAGCGTATATACTACAAAATGTATTAAAGCTCAGCTGAGTTCGTTTGCCAACATTTATGGGGGAAGAAAGATTGTATATTATAAAGTGATCTGCTCAGTCACTGGATGTTATACCTATAGAAATACTATAGATTGATATTGTAACAAAATACAATGTCAAAAATCAAAAACAAAAAAGAATTCAGAATCCAAAAAATCAAAACTTATTAAATAAAGGAATCAGAGTTGTTAAAAAACAATGAAAGAGTTGTGGAATAGTCTTAAATCCTTAAAAATATTTAAAGCAGCAATTATAGCAACATATCTTGCTCGGTAATTGTGCTCGTAAATTTATGCCGCTGGAAATAAGAACAAGGAATATTATAATTTTGCAATATTATGTTTGTTATCAAATTACAATGAATGCTATGATAATAATATGATACACGTGGAATGTCCATTATGTTATTGGTATGTATTATAAAATACAATAAAAGGATGTCCGTGTTCAGAAATATGTGGCAATTATATGATCATAAAGTTTTTAAATTATATACATGATGATGCACCTAACTTGATCACCTCGAATAATGACTTAACTATACATATTATGACAATTTCAAGACGTGGAATTTAAATGGCTTCAAGGGGCACATCTTATAACGCACGTGTTTTTTTTCTCGTGGGTGGAGGCGTTTCAAAGCTTTCAAGGTCACATTGATTTTTTTTAATTGTATGACCTTCTGTACCATACATTGATAGGATGTCAAAATCTGAGTACAAAACTGTTGACCTTCATACGCCCTAAACCTAATATTTAACGAAATATTAACGATGATCTGCGTAAAGTTGCATTGAAAGACCAATGTCTCCGAGTGATTCGTGAAGACGGCGGAGTTTATCTGACAATGTTTATCAACATGTCACGTACTCTCACTTCGATGATGTCGTCTACAATTTCCGTGATTTCCACCACGACCAATCCACCGTTTCGAAAATTGTCCCTCTAGAACTTGCCTTGTCTACCGTGCATAATGTACAGGGCCATCATCACGTTGATACCATATTATTGAATGGACATTTTCTGGTAAATATTACGTTTAGGGGAGGCACCTCGAATGACCTCAACCTTGACATATGTTCTCAAGGACAACATTCTGAACAACTTTTCTCTATACATCTACCCGTCGCTCGGTTTTAGTTTCCGAGATAATTGCAAAAAACCTCCGTTAAATTTTCTGAAATTGAACGACCTCAAAATAGTGTTAGGTCTAGGTTAGGTCTGGTAATCTTCAGTGTTTAGCCGTCGCTTGCTTTCTATTAAACACTCAAGATGGTGTTAAGTCTGGGTTAGATCTGTGTTAGGTTGGTTAGATTACCAAACCTAACCCAGACCTAACACTATTTTGAGGTCGTTCAGTTTCAGAGAATATCTTCGATGACATATGTCAAATCCAAAATCATATTCATACAGATACTGGCAAATTTCAATGTGGTAGCATCGGCATATTTTTGTTCATAACTTTTTAATAAAAAATGAGCGACGGCTAAAACCGCCTGGGGGGTTACTTCGAAAGCTGACCTTGATAACATATGTCAATACAGTATATCGTTTGAGCCTTCAATACTTAAAATAACTGCTATATTTTGAGAACTTCTTTTATTTATAATTTTTTAATAAACAACGAGCGACGGCTAAAACCTCTTGGGGGTTACCGACAACATATGTCACGGTCACGGTAATCCGAGGTGCCTCCCCTAAACGTAATATTTATCCATTTTCTAATAAAAATTGGCAATGTTCCTGTTAAAAGAGTTAAATATTTCTGCTCTGTTACTTTTCCGTCAATAAAGTATGGTCCAATTATTCGATTGCCAAGTGTACAATAATGCTTACTCCTTAAATTAACTTGCCCGCGGTTGGTAAATATTTCTTCATTCGTAAATAAAACATTTTGTAAAAATATATTATTTTTATGTATCTGATTCAGAAACCACTGACAATACTACACACGATTATCAAAATCTGTCCCATGTGACTTCTGATGAAGCGATTCACGTAACATGGATGACATTTAAGTGTATGCAGAAATCGAAGTACGCTTTTTTTTGCTAATTCCTCAATCTTGTACAATTGTTGTGTGCTAGGTTTTTCGTCTCCTAGTTTCTCGAAGCGAATGACAAAGCATCGAGAATGACGTACACCGTGGTTTCATTCCATTAAAAGAAATTAAGATGACCTTGAAAGCTTTGAATCGCCTCCACCCACGAAAGAACACGTGCGTTGTAAGATATGCCTTCTGATGCCATTTAAATTTCATATCTCAAAATTGTCATAATGTGTATCGTTAAGCCGTTGTTCGAGGTGATCAACTTAGGTGCTTCACCTGTATACATTTTATAAATTATTAGTCAACTTAATAATATACCATTAAATTCTCTTCTTCCATCTAGTGAGGTTTGTAATTTCTTGCCCAAGCATGTGTGCACCTGCCGAAGAATTTAGAATTAAATTATAATTATTTGTTGTATTCAAATCAATAAAATATTGTATATAGATGATGATGATGATGATGATGATGACTAGTATTTCCATGTCTAAGTTTAATCGTACCACCCATTTAATAAATATGCATTTTTTTATGACAAGTGTAGTTTCTTCAGTGTTTTTCACAGATTTTTTACATGGTACTTACTTGAAAAGAAAAACAAAAAATACATTCTTTTACTTTTGACAGTATTTTGGTAATTAGTTGTTCCACATTACCAATGTTTCCGCATTTGTAGAGAAATATTTCTTGTCGTTTCAGTATCAAAATAATCCTTCTAACATTACGAAAAGATTTGTAAATAATATAATAAATAGACTAATCGAAAAAAGTTTTATGAACCATAATGGCTCCTTTACATAAAGGACACCCTGTATACACCCTGTATACTACTATTAGTCGTAGCAAAAAGTTTGTTTGTGAAAGTAATAATCGACTCTTAAGTGTCCATACATCGAATTTTGTGACCGGCTGTAACAGTTACACCACGCGCCGACCTCTTAGTTTTGGCAATGAGGGTGTCGAAAGAAACACAATCTGGCGCCAGCAGAGATGCGAGTAATTGATTGGGCGAAGTTTATTTTGTTTTCCATTTCCCCAATCCTTATTCCGCCGAGAATCATTTATAATATTCTATTAACTTCTTTCATTGAACACTACTTGATACCTCTCCCATTTCGAGTCTTAAAACGTTTCAAATTACTTTGTGACTTGAAAACTTGAAAAAGAGTGTATTCTACTGTAATTATTACCATTGTTACGTACGGAAAATTCATCTACGTGATTCTTTGAGCCTTCTTGAAACCACATATTGCTCTGCAGTGGTCCGCTAGTTTATCTAAAAAACCAACTCTCCCACGGGGGTGCTGCATCTGGGAAATTCTCAGGAATTTCCATCCAGATGCACGCCTACTCCCACCCAAATTTCTAGACAATTTCGGGGTATATAAAGCCCACGATTCCAACCACAATTGGGCACAGTTGAAACCTAGTCACGTTGCGACACGTTACGTATAGCAAGATCGGGTATAAAGTCCTTTTCGAGCATTAACTCAACAGTACGTATTCCATCGCACAAATAGCTAGATAACCGTAACCCCCGCATTTCTCAGTGCGTTAAAACCGAGAGTTAGGGATATTAGTATCCGCGACTACACGTTACACATATACAATTGTAACCCTTATTTAATTATTGAATATATTGAACTTCATTTTTGAGGAATTCAATTCTATTAATTCCATACTCACATCAGATTTCTATCCTAGAACTAGTATTCCCACAACGATATACTTTAGCCGCTCAAAGTAATCAATTTCTATATAACGTTACGAGAGCCGATAACAATTATCCATTTCCCGATCCACGCGGCGACCCGACGGTGAAATACACGTCGGCCAGTCCTCGTGTCCCTACATTTCCGAAGTGGCGACCCGGTGGTGAAATACACACCGGCCAGTCCACGACAATCCTTCCTTTTCCAAGATGGCGACCCGGTGGTGAAATACACACCGGCCAGGCCACGGTAATCCTACCCTTCCGAAGTGGCGACCCGGTGGTGAAATACACACCGGTCAGTCCACGGTATTACCTATCCTACAAACCAAGGTGGCGACCCGTCGGTGAAATACACGGCGGCCAGTCCACAGGTTCCTTTCCTATATGGCGACCCGACGGTGAAATACACGTCGGCCAGTCCATTGCTCCATACCTTGGCGAGGTAGCGACCCGGTGGTGAAATACACACCGGCCAGTCCACAAAACCAAGTCTTCTAATTATATAACCTCGGTCACGCATCACCCGCTTAGCCCTCGGCTCGTAACACCATAATGGATAATGTAAGATAACACAAGGTAAGATATATTTATATTCAGCCGTTCAGCCCTGAAAAGGAACTCAGTTTTACAAAAATTATTGTAATGAATAATGCATTATATAATTATATAATTATATTAACAATTTCGCAGCATGAAATCATTGTCACATAATTCTTATTGTATTTGTATACTCTGCACAATGCTAACTGTATTGCATTGCCAAACTGTGGGAGGTTGCAATACACTATTACGGTAGAAGATTATAAAAGATTAGAATACGCTATCCTAATAAATTGATATCGCATGTCGTGAAGGAATGATTCGCTATTATTTTATAAACAACTTGAAATCTCAGGCTCTGTTTCCATATACTACCCAGAGAGCACAAAGACGTCTGAAAGACGTCTTAAAGGCGCCTGGTGTTGGACTTTCAAGACGTCTTAATGACGTCTTGAATGTCCTACGAGCGTCCTCCGAACGGCTTCCGAACGGCTTCTAAACGTCTTATGTTACAATACTGCACGTCTTAAAGACATCTTTAAAACGTCTTATAAAGGTCTTAAAGGCATCTTTAAAACGTCTTATAAAGGTCTTACAGACGTCTTTAAGATGTCTTATAAAGGTCTTACAGACGTCTTTAAGACGTCCATTTTACGTCTTTTAGACGTCTGTTTTGGAAGTTTAAAAGAAAATCATATCGACGGCGGCAGCCTAGACGAGTAAGATCGGTAGTAGGTGTTGGCTCCTGCCAGGGTCCTTCCTGGTTATATGTAGTTTTGTCATCTGCTACGGTTGTTGCGTTGTACTCTCGTCGTCGGGGTCTCCAATTTGGCGGCGGCTGAAATGTGTGGGTAAGGAGAAAAAGGAAATAAAAAGCGTGTTTCGACCTGGGCCCGCTAAAGGACTCGTCATCGGTAAGGCTATCTAGCGGGTCCTGCCTTAGAAACAGTGATATCGTAAGGACGGCTTAGGATGGTATATATACGAATCGGCGACGGATAAGGTACTAGCGGGAAAGGCGTTGTCTTGTCTCTCTGTCCATCTGGTAGCTAGCGTAGGAGGTAGCCGCCACATTATATTGAAGATATATCACGGTCGTCTCAGATAATTCGTTAAAAACATAGGAATGGAAGTAGGAAAATGACCGTCCGAAACTTGCGCAGTCACTTTTATTATTACAGAGGCGCAGGTACACACCCTACATTAATTGTACCATCGAGAGGAACACAAGGTGAATTCCCGTGTCCTAGTAATTAAGGAAGAACCGATAGCAAGCAATAAACCAGCAAAGCGCTTTGACTTGGACAAAGCATACGAAAATAAAAGTCTCGACGGTGCCTCGACTTCTCGAATCGTGCTTATCAGTTTCGCATATATTACACATTCTTATTTAATTTCTTGAAAAAAACAACCAAATAGTAAAAGCCTATATATAAGGAATTTCTCTACATTACATATTTCAACCGAATCGTTTATTAATTATACGTTCACTTTCATATCCTTATATAATAACACGCACGCCATTAAGATATACATATACTTCATGATTTAAAGAATAAAGAAAATCGATGAAATATAGTATATATGTATGCAGTTTTTAAAATTTTTTCGGAATTTGTCATGTAATAATATTCACTTATATAGTTAGTTAGGAAATTTATTTTCAGCGCAACAGTGTAAATGTCAACCAAGTGCTTCAGTAGAAAACGTCTAAAGAAACTTGAAAGACAGTTAATCGATTTGGTCTGTGAACGGCTCATACGTCAAACGTATATAACGACGCCCGCCTCGGAACGTCTTTAAGACGTCTAAAAGACGTAAATTTCAGATCTTTTAGGTCTTAAGACGTTCAGACCTAAAATGAACGTAAAATGGACGTCTTTACGACGTCGTGTGCTATCTGGGTAAGAATTATCTCCTTCTTACACCTAATGTTAGATCACATATTTCTTAATAAAATAAGTATGCAACAAAAACTGTAAAAAATGGAGCTGCCTCTTTATTTCTGCAAACCTCTCAATTAATATGATAAATTATAACTTTTCGGTTCCTGCTTCTATAAATGAACTCGATTTTGAGATAGATATATAATAAAAGAAAAGGGATTTTGGGTGGCATTAATAGCGGATCTATCAAAATTTAATAGAAGACTGCGTAGGTAATTGAGCTTTTTTTTTAAATACGAGGTTACTGAAATAAAACAGAAGAAATTCACAAGTATAATGAAATAAAAAGGATATTATAGAGTTAGTCACGAAAGTCTTCACATGCTTATTAAAATAAAACTTATTTCGTATAATGTCATGTATATACAGGGTGTTCGGTAACTAGTGGTACAAGCGAAAAGGGGGTGATATCACATGAAAAAATAAGTCGAAAATATAGAATAACATTTTTTCATGTGAGGCTTTGTTTTCGAGAAAATCGAGTTTGAAAATTCAGCGAATACGCGTACCATTAGATAGAAATCAGCTGTTGCGTCTGATCATGACCAACCAATTCTACTCTGTGCATATACTGATGAAGCGATTCCGACGAATCTTTAAATTACGATTTTCTCGAAAACAAAGTCTCGCATGAAACAATTTTATTCTATATTTTCGACTTATTTTTTCATGTAGAACCACCCCCTTTCACACTTGTACCACCAGTTACCAAACACCCTGTATATGCATAACTCATCAACTACTTTACAAATCTATTAATACACATGATAATGCAATATACGGAACACATTACATTTCAATCTATTTGTTTCTGTACATAAACTAATATAAATTAGATAAATGAACTCGTCACAGACATTATTTTATTTTGATAATTGAAAACAGAATCTGTATTGTATTATAATTTATTTTCATGATTTTATTTTGCAGTTTTTAAACTGTTCTTAGTTGTGAAAATAAACTGAAAAATATGTCTCTATCTTTAACCTCTTCAGGAACACTAATATATGTACATACATGTATACGTGTGAATTAAAATGATTCAAAGAAAAAGTAATTAAATTCTATTGGAGAAATGTTTACTCCAGAATCTATCAATGGTAAAAAAATAAAACTCATCATGGTAGCACTGATAATATTTTAATTCAAGATAAAATTAAATAACTTTTTTTGTCACTCTAAACGTCATTAAATATTTGCAACATTATAACAACATGTATCATTTTATTTGCGCAGGTTTGAAAGATTTATTTTTTTCTTAAAGTCAACTTCTTCAAAACTAAGGATAATAAATAAAATGTATAGATTCGTATTCAATACACCAAATTCTACAAAAATCATTTAATGGTTATTGGAAGAACAATTATGCGATGGACAGTGTCATTGAATACAAAACAGAAATTGACAAAGAAATTGTGGTAGACAAGATTATGCTCAGAAAAATTTAGAGAAAAATTAAGAATGTTAAAATAAGGGTGGCATACCTCCTTGTTGGCATAATTATCAGCGAATATAGTAATTCAATGGGCATTGGTAACGTCAACATGAAACCAATGCAAATGCTCCGCAAGGAAACGAAGCCAATGCAACGCGAGATAAATTCTGGACATATCAGTACATCGTGTAGTTATTGCTGGAAGAGGAACCCAGTGGTAGTGTTTATCGGAAAACACTTGGAAGTTATTGAATATCTAGGTTACATTCGATATAGCGTGATCATACCCTATTTGATTTAACAGAATTCCCACCATAAAAACACCGATGAAAGATTGGACTGAGCACAATGGACGCCTTCATGGAGTCGCGAATAGCATGATGCGATATTTCTATTATTTACAGTATTATGATAACTATTCACTTCAACACATCGATGACACGTCGGGATGTTTGGAGCCGCGCTTGATCCTGCTGTATCTTTTTAACTAATCAATGGCATTTTCAAATAAATTTTGGGGAAAGATGAAAATACTTTAATTTACAAGATGAATATAACGTTTTATACATTTATTTTGAGACAGATAAGTGAAGATATCGATGACGTATTTTCGTGTCATTCGTACCTAAGTAAAATCTTGAATAACATATTTATGCGACATCCGTCGCCAATTTGTTAACATACTCACATCAATAGTTTTCACATTTTTCTAACAATAAGACCTATGTTAGTTTTTGGTCAACTCATGTTTCATGCAACCAACTACAAAAGAAACCAATCGTTCTGCAGAATATGTCAAGTAACGAGGAAATATTTAAAAGCAGTTAAATTATTTTGTATGGAATTAATTAACGAATACAATGCAAACAAATATTAAAAAAAAATAAATCATGCTCTTTCATATAGTAGGTGATCAAATTATATTAGAGCCACTTAAAATAATTGGGGAATTTATATTAACAGAATCAATTTTCCTAAAAAATTTAACGACACTGAATTCTTATTATTTTATTATGAAGTATTGATTTTCATAAATTGCAACTACACATTTAGCAACACTGTGAACAACCTTTTCCACGACGTGGATATTCTTTCCATTATGACTCTAATAACACTGTCTAACAAATTTCAACTTTCTTTATGTTTCTCAATTACTGTTAGGTGGTTCTTGTAGAGTTTTTTGCGCTGATTCTGAATCTGTCCTTACTTTTTATCCTACACGCACAGTTTTTGAGAAACATGGCTTTGAAAAAAAATCTATTTTTCAATTTAAACAAATATTGTGATGTTATTATAAAAGATATTGAATTGCTCTTTGCAGCGAAAGATTCTGCAGACTTCCCCGAATGTTTAAACATGTTTAAACGATCATTAATGACGGAGAGACACCACTTTTGCACCAATTTTTGAGGATACTTTTGAATTTATCTCAAAAAATAAGGGTCCAGCGTAAAATCGAACTATATCACGCAATAGAGCAGACTTTTCTCCTGAGCAACCTCCCTTTGAAGTTTTGCAACATCGACCTTTTTACCGAACCAGAAAGCAAAATATCTTCGCCCGACATGAGTTGCCGCCAGTGGTGCTCTTCCACTAGCGCGGTCGTTCGTCGGGATACGGCGTAACTGCGATGCAGTGGCTATAAGCGCGCAATTATGTCAGCTAATTTCAATGATATAATTTATTAAATGTTATACTATTGTTATTTGTTATTTATTAGTATATTTAATCTGTTTAAATTATTTTAAGTATTTTTTAAATTTTAGTCTCTTGTCCATAGTATATTTCATCCTAAAAGGCCTTTTGTAACAAAAATTGTACATTCGCGATATTAAATAGATTTTTGTAACAAATTATTTTTTTTGTTACAAAAGGCCTTTTTAGTATGAACTACACTATGAACAAGAGACTAACATTTAAAAAATACTTAAAATAATTCAAACAGATTAAATATACTAATAAATAATAAATAACAATAGTATAACATTTAATAAATTATAACATTTAAATTCGCTGACATAATTGCGCGCTTATAGCCACTTCACCGCAGTTACGCCGTATCCCGACGAACGACCGCGCTAGTGGAAGAGCACCACTGGTGACAACTCATGTCAGGCGTAGATATTTTGCTTTCTGGTTCGGTAAAAACGTTGATGTTTGAAAATTTCAAAGGTGAGTTCTCAAGATAAAAGTCTGCTCTATCGCGTGATATAGTTCTTTTTTACGCTGGACCCTTATTTTTTGAGATAAATTCAAAAGTATCCTCAAAAATTGGTGCAAAAGTGGTGTCTCTCCGTCTTTAATGATTGTTTAAACATGTTTAAACATACACAATGTATTAATATTGGATATCACTGTATTTGGGGAAGTCTACAGAATCTTTTGCTGCAAAGAACAATTCAATATCTTTTATAATAACATCACAATATTTGTTTAAAGTTGAAAAATAGGTTTTTTTTCTAAGTCATGCTTCTCAAAAACTGTGCATGTAGAAGAAGTATATTTTATTCCCCATGTATTGTAACTGACATGAGAATGTATTCAGAGATATTTAATGGCATGCTCTTGAAGTGATCTCGGACTTCCAAAATTGAGATTAAATATGAAATTCATTTTCAACAAATTGCGCATGAAATATTTTGTACATAATTATATTTACGTGAACTGTCTTGTATAAGCGAGAAACCAAATTCTGACTAATCTATAGGTTCTAAATTAGACTAAAACTACTCGCTAGAGACGAACTTTTGAATAGTAATTTAATACTGCGGACCATTTAAATGGAGACACCAAAATATCTCTATTGTTGCGTCGCCAGCTCCAATTTCCGTCTGGGTTTACGCTACGGTCGAATTAGCTGAGGTCATTTTTGAGAAAGTCCCCTATTGCCTCTTTAACAAATTTATTACTTTACGACCAGGGTGCGGCTGGAAAGTGTTAGCGGATTTTCATGGGAAAATTCGCTCGGCCGTACCGCTCTCAATGGCACGTGACGTAGCGTAGGCCCACTTGTAGCGCCAGGGGGCCGTAATTTATGGGTCAGGTTCGAGGAACGAGGAACTTGTCTTCCTTGGATTGTCTCCGCCAAATGTTTACCCCCAAAGCAACGTACCAGCTCATGGGCGTTGCATAATATCGAAAACTACCCTAAATGCCCCGATTGGTTAAGGACAATTCCCCACTATCCGAACCACCGTGGAGGGAATTTCTAGTCATCTTCATCCGATTCATTCCCATTTTTTTTAGACCAGATCTATTCGAACTCTCGCACCATTAACTTCACTCTTCTTTCATTCAACACTGTAGTAGCTATTCCGTTTGTTCAATACATATATTGTTACCACAAGTGTTTGATTATTGCTGTGATAAAATATCACGAAATCCAGAAACCAGCTTGCATACTTCCCAAAGATTGTGCGAGCACGCGTCACATCGCGAACATTACAATTTTCGCGACGTCGGTGACGCCGCAACATCTATTATTAATAATTTTATGGAAAAAATCTTCAGGGTATAGATGTACTGTTTGAAGGGCATATGAGCGGTGAAGTAATTTCAACCAAAGTCATTTCTTCAGAAATTTCAAGACCATCGATACTTCTGTAAGTGTTATAATGTATTTTTTTGCATATTCTTTTAGAGCATAAGGAACAAAGTCGTGTCTCAAAATATTTGCATCAACATTTTCTCTCATTATCGAACTGTTATTGCTTCGTTGCACATTTATTAGGAGACTTAATTCTTGCATCAATTTCAGTGGGTCATCATTTCAAACATAGGTTATAACTTCGAATCACGTAACTATAATATACAAATGATAAATCAGTTTATGTCCAGTTAATGGAGACTAATAAACGCTTTCAATGACATTTCAGTACGAATTAATGAGGCAATAACAGTTCGGCAATTTTAGGAAATATTGATACAAATATTTCGATATTTAATGACTGAAACTAGCTATATAGGTCAACGGCTTTGTCTTTTCATGCTGTAAAAGAATATGCAAATTGGTGTTCAGGATAAATCAGACATAACAGTCATGATAGATAATTCAGATGTTCCCAACCAAATGGTCCGTCATGTATATGTACACTTTTGTAGCTAACTGTACATATTCCTTTTAAAATGGAAGTTGGCGGAGAATCAAATTCGTGTTTTATGAAAAATAATATCTTTTTGCAATATCTTACACTAATGAAGCACTCTGCAGGCAGTGCAAAACTTTGTTTAAATTGAAATAAAACGTGAAGTATGCATTAGCAAACAAGAGATAAGTAATCTCCAAGAAATTTATCAGCTAAGGAAATAGATTATACTAATCGCATTTACCTTTTATTATAACATTACTTTTTCCTGAAATGCTTAACAAAATAATGTTTTCATTTACAAGTACGAGGTATTTTTACTTTTACCATTTGACCATGAATTAAAGTCGTTAGAAATAAATATGTAGGCGGTAGATCAAGTTGACACATTTCCAGTTTTTCATTTCTGCAGTTTTTGTTTGAATCAATTGCGTAAAAACAAATACGCTAACAGATTTTTTTGAACCTTCTTCTTTACATATTACATTATATTTCTTAATTCTATTTTTTCTATTAATATATTTTAATATTGTTTGTTTTATTGCAGGATAAGATTTCTCCGAAAGGAATAGACGAACAAAATCCAATTAAATAAAGAGAATAGTCAAAGCATATTTATTCGCTGTGTCAAAGTGCCCTAAAAAGCGGACGTATCAATGTGCCCCACCGGAGGTTATTAAATAAAAACATCTCAATACGTAATTACCTTCTGTTCAAATAACTTAACACCAAATCACAATAGTTTATAATGTAATGTTTTAATATAGTGTTATAATATCTCCAAACAGATTAAAAAGCCAACACGAATATTCACTTTAATGCTACAAAAACGAAAATATCGAACAACAGCTATCCACTATACATAATACGGAGACGTAAGGTCCACCATAAGGAACAGTTAACTAAAAAACCTCAGATATCTAGCCATAATTGTGCTACATATACTTCCCCGATCCCACGATCCAATATTTTTAAACGCTCTAGTGTTGCCTTTTACATTAACTTCATATTGTCTTTGTGTTGTCTTATATATCACTTACACATTTTATATTTCAATACAAAAAAATGAGAAAACTAAAATATAAAGATTCTGTATCTTGAAAGATATTGAACGCTGATTTGTAGCAATACTGAGCTGTATGGTAAGTATCTACTTTAAAACACTCCACATTTCAACTTATTTCTCTCGGAAAACTTTCATCGAGGACATTTGATTGCCGAGTTGCAGAACGTATCTACCGTTTCGACCGTGCACCACTGAGATCGATGGCAGACAAGAAAATAAATAACCAGTTTCTCCTTATTTACGTTTCCCCGAACTCTTCGCTTAGGCTCTTTCGTAAACGGCATAGCACAAAATTATATTTTTGCGTGAGCGGGACCAACGAACGGCGATACAACGCCATTCAAAACTCTGGAAATAATCGTGCTTTTTTAATGAATAAATTAACTGTGACATTAACTACGACTGTGTTAAACCAGTAAAAAGTGGTTACACATTTTAACCACTTCCCAAAAAAAAATTCTTTTCCTGCTTTTCCACAAATTTATTTTAGCCAATTTTGCTTATACGCTGGGTTAAATAGAAACCTATGTTATATTTTGAGTACATTACTTGCCTTTACATTCTATTTATGACAAATAATTTATTTCCCATAATTATTATTTCTTATGCGAAATTATGAAAACGAAAACACCCCGGTCAACGAATTACAGAGTAAAACATTACGATATAATTCTTTACATGTAAGTATATTTGTATTTTTTAATAAAAAAAATCCTTAGACAGGATAAAATTGAAAAGAATAATATTTTCTGCAATTAATGTGGAAACTATGTCATAACTTATTTGAAAAACATTCTAAAACATTTTGATGTGAGGAAAACTTGAGTATTTCATAGTATTGGGATCTGACATGAGGGCGTGGACAATATTATAGCTATCCAATATGTCGACGAAGTGCTTGGTCTTAACATTGTATTGATATCTACCTTTTTGTTTTTATTTGAAATGTTTGTAAGTATGGGTGAAACTTGTAAGTGGGCAGGTACAAATTCTGCAGAAAGAAAGTTTGTTGAAGGAGAGCGGCTTTTTAAAGTATATTTTATCAAATAATTCATTTTACAAAAATAAATTTGTTCTTTAATATACCTTCTAAATTTACAATTATAATTTCATAAATTGATGAGGACATATTAATTACTCCACAAATAATTGTACAATTATCTTCTATTAGAGACACCAATGCCACAGGCATCACAGAATCAAGAATTTTGAAAGTCTTTATACGCTGGTTATATCTTTCAATATGCACTCTAGCTTTCGCTACTTTAGCTGTTAAAATAGACTGCTCTTTACTAAATTGTTTCTTATATTCTAGAAATGGAGGTCTTATAAATTTTAAGCAGTTCACTTCACATACTTCATTTCAAAGTGTGGAAACGGAACAATACATTTTTGCTCGCTCTACTATCACAATCTTCCACTGCATAGTAATCAAAATTTTTTTGCTACACGGTGGAAAAATTGGAGTTTCTATAACGTTATTTTTAATTAACACCTGTTTTAACGCGGTAAGTTTATACTGTAATTAACACCTGTTAACACTTTAAGCTGCTATAAGCCAAGCCAAGCCAAGCTTAGAGTATTTCTACTTTTCGGCAGCAGACGGCGCCACTCAAAATGTCAGATCCTAATACAATGAGTATATGATTAAATAAAGAATTCATAAATTGACTTCCTCAAATTTGATTCAACTGTTTCAAAAAGTTATAAACTTGATTTAATACAAGGAACAAAAGATGATATTATTATCTTTCAAGCTACAAACATTACAAGATGAGAGCTTAAGCGTGAAAGCCGCAGATTTTCGGCCTTTCCAGGGAATTGCGACCTTATGTGATTACTTTTAAATGATTGTAACTCATAACAACGTTAACCGATTTCGATGAAGCTTTGCGCATGTATATAACTTACAGAGATCTAAAATGGTATTTTTTAAATTTTCATTACAAACACAGATAAAAAATTAAAAAATCATGACCTTTACCTTTTTCGTCGCAATTCCGACCAATAGCAATTTTTATAAATAATTATTTACAAGTTACCTAGTAAAGTAACCCTTCTAACATCTCTAAAAAAAAACTGAAGTCGTTTAGCTTAAATATAACAAAATTATTGTATTGTAAAGAGTGTCCGAATATTAATTCAGGCCACCGTACAAAGCTTTTTGTTGCGTTTCGTGCAGACGGTCTGTCGACCTATATATTTAAATTTAACTTGATCCAAGATAAAGCATTCGCACTCCTTGTAAGCTGTTTTACTATTTAACAAAGATTACATCGCCACAATTATATTTCGACCCAGGGAACTTTTAAAGTGAAGTTGTCAGTTTCTAAATCTTCGAATCCATCACTAAAATAATCTTGATGGAAGAGCACTCGAAAATGTTTTCTCAGGAAACTTTGTTAGCCCTAGTCAATGAACCCTATCGCTTCAAGGTACCAAATCAGGGAGAATGGTACTATTACAATAAGAAACAACAATTTCAATTCGAAAGTGGTTCACCATCTATAAACGTTTAATAATTAACCAAAATAAGATAAATGTGATGGGTAGAAACCTCTGGAAAATGAACTTTAAAATCGTATTATGTCATTATGAAATATTTATTACGATACCTAATACAAACTTCATTGTACAATACCTAATCTTTAATTTTTATATAATAAATTTGTAACAACATCGATAATTACCCTATTTGTACGACATTAATATCTCGGAACATAAAAATACTTAAGACTGGTATGTAAAGCACGTACTTTGATATTCAATTGATCGAATATGTTAGCGAGTAGCGGATAAGTAACCTGTTACAACTCGAGAAAGTATCAAGACTTCCTCGTTGTCAGAAGTCAAAGTTCATAGCTGACATTTAACCTTGATTCTGCAGCAAAGCAGAATCCTTTTAAATCGAAACATATTGAGTCATGAACATATTATCAACATATTCGATTCGTTTTGCCTATCTCAATGTTCCTTCGAAGAACCAAAATAGGAAAGAATAATTCTGAAGAATAAGGAATGAACGTTGGAAAATATTATGGAATTTGCTGTACTTCTAAGAAAAAATGTGTCATCAATATTATGTATATTGTGCTACTTTTTTAATATTTAAACATAAGTATTTTTAAGGACCACTTACATAATTATTTTGACAAAGACAATTTTCTTAAATTAATTCCTTTGAAATCCTTATTAAAATGTAGAACTTCATGTTGGAAGAAATAATGGCTCCCTACATTACGGGCGTGGATGCATGTAAGAGTGGTGAAGAATAGAGTGGTGGAGGAAGGACAATAAATGGGGGAGAGTGGACCGTTATGAGAAACCAATGAGAACAGATAAGACTTAGAGAACAGTTATTTACTGTTAGAGAATAGTTATTTGTTGTTACTATTATAAGTTTAGTAATAAAGACTACTAGTATAAGTAAATTATTTGTGTTGATTTAACTTAGCACGCAGCAAAAGAACCAAAGATAAAATTGAAAAACCCAACACATCATACATTGAAATTAAGTGCACGAATCTTCTACTATGACAAACGCTACCTTAGATAACATTTTATAGACATCTTGGTAATTTTTTTAATAATCTGTCGACTATACTTTCTCTTAATATTACATTAAATATATATATATATATATATATATATATATATATATGTGTGTGTGGGGGGGGGGGGAGGGGGTGTCGGTGTGCATATATAAATACAAATTGCTTGTATTAATTTCAACACACAGGAAATTTCTCTAAAAAACTAGCCACTATGTAAATAATTTCTTTTTTAATTGCTATTGGTTACAATAGTGAAAATTTAAAACATGCCTTTCGTAAATCCAACTATTTTATATACATGTAAGTAAGTAAATTATATACGTGTACACAGTGTCATCGACATCAGTTGACGCATAAAAAAAGCTATAGGCATTGTAAGGTGTGCAAATCTTTGAATTTAGGTTTTGTGATTCATTTAAATCGCAGTATCTTGCACTTTTGCTATTTTCAATTAATTATATTTGCATAGAAGCCTTGATCGATTCCAATGAAACTTTGTGCATGAATAAAACTTACTTACATAAATCTACAAAAGGCACCTTCTCAATTTTCATTACAGACACAGATAAAAGACTAAAAAATCGTGAACTTTACTTTCTTCTCTGCAATTGCGACCAATAGCAATCTAAAAAAAAATTATTCACACATTACCTAGTAAATTAATCCTTCTAATATCTCAAAATAATTCAAGCCGTTTGGTACAATTTTAAAAAGTGGTTACTATTTTTTAACACTAAACCTACCAACCACTAAATATGACTAGTATGTGCTCCCTTATGAAAATGGCACGATTGAATTTATATAGATTTTGTGCCATATTTGCTGTAATGTACGCTGGAATAAAAAAAGTAAGCATAATCATTTCCAGTGGAAACACCTCTCTAACTTCAATAATTGTAAAATAAAAAATCTCAAAACGGTCATTTGACCAGCGGTGGTAGGTTTAACACTAAACCTACCAAGGATTAAAAGTATCTGATGAATGTTGCCGAAAAAGATGGCAACACTAAATTTATTGGGATTGTCTGTAATTTTCAATATAATAAATGCTTAGATAAGGAAATTTATTCCATAATTTTCCCTAAATTAATATTATTTCAATAATTTGAAAATATAAAACCGGTCATTTTACCGTGGTAGGTTTAGTGTTAATGTTAAAGTGTGTACGAATACTTTTTACACTGACTGTATGTATCTTCCAACTTTATTTCCTCTGAAATTATTATTTTCTTCGTATTACATTTTTCTCCATAGAATTCAATTTGCTTAGATGAAACAATAAGCATGCACGATCGGATTCAGGACCCTACTTTGGGAAGTTCCAAACCTTTATCCTCTCTTCCATTGGCGATATGAGGTCGAAATCTACTACCTTCACATCTTTGTTCTCCAAATCAATCCAAAAGCACATAAAACATATCCATTAGATTCACTTTATGTTTCTTTTCGAAGTTTTAGATCAACTATTACGAGTAGAAACAAGTAAGTGACTTTTTCGGGGTGGTTTTCATAACAACACATTGAGCAGCATCTATCAAAGTAATCAGGATTAAAAGCTATCCGAACATTGTTAAAGAGAAAGATAAATTCAACATGAATTCTAATTTAACACCTTGAGCGCCGCACCAATGCCCATACAAATCATACCAAATGAAAATAACTTACTGAATAATACACGAATTGATTTTCGTAACCTTCTCACACCTCGTACGTCCTAATAAAATTTGATTTACTTAACAGATTGTAGTAACAATTTATTTTCAAGTTTGGTGAAAATAATGTGTCGGTCACATATGAACGGCGTAGCATTCAAAGTGTTAATGTATATAGAGGTGACTGGATGAGCCATACAAACAAGAACAAGAGAAATTGTTCATGATTTGTACAGTTTCACAAACTTTGTCAAACGACTTTCTTTATGTTATTTTCTATGTCCTGGTTGCACACAAATGATGACACATATAAATAAACTACAGGGTTATAGATACAACTAATATGTCAACGTAGTATGTTATGATAATTTCCGTCATGATGTCAACAGTGATATATTGTTCCATCTAGAAAAAAATGGTTATATTCGCTGTACTCGATATAAATAAATAAAACACTCAAAGAACATACTGTTAACATTGTATTTTCTCCGATAAGTTTAATGAATAGGTTACAAATCATTATAAGACATTATTATATGCCCCAATAATTTTATGAACGAAAGTGTTACACATTTCTCAAGAAACAGTACATTTCAACACAATATTTTAATTACAATAAATTAAAAAATATCCACAAAATTTGGCCCATTTTAGATATAATTTTTACTTCAACCATTATTCAAACATTGTTCTGTACCAACAATGTAATATGAAACTATGCCGCCTTGTTCAGAAGAATCTACAAAAATTGTAAAAACTTTTAAGATTCTTATTCAACTTTCGGAAATCTATTAAGGTTTACTCAAAGTTACAAATCCGAAGAGAAGTTTAAAGTTGAACAGTGTAATTGATTAAATTGTATAATTCAGAAATTATTTCATCACTATTGCTTTGATAACTGTGTGTACAAGTTTTATGTTCATGAAAATGTTTTGTGTGTTATGCAGTACATAAATATTTGAAAAGTAGACGTAAAGAGGCGAAAAACAAGAAAAGAGCAGTGCATGCGCATTGCACATGCTGCACAAAACGACCGGGTCATCTGTACACTAGCTCTTGTCGATTGCTTTAATATTGCCAGAGCGTGCACATTATCGCTATGTTTGATCTAATGAGCCGAACAAGCGAGTATTTTTCTACGTTATGATGAAACTAATTGTACCATCTGTTATACTATCGACGAAACTTCGTATATAAATGTCTTCCAAGACTTGTAGGAATTTCAGAAATAAGATTACAAACATGTTTCAACCCTCGAACTAATAACTCTCTAGCAGCGACGCGGCAGATAAACACACCCGACATGGAATCTTTACAGTAAATGCAGTGGCGGATAAAACAAAGTTGAAATAGTAATGTGTAGAACGGGCGTGACGCACGCGGAGGATCCGCGTGTCCCAGAGAGGTGTTGTCGTAGCAGGCAATAAACGAGGAAAGCGCCTTGGTTTTTTTCGTTAAAACGTTTAGCATTTTATTGACCTACTGTACACATTTGGTAACCAGAAGTCGAGCCATCGTCAAGGTCGAGATTCGACACAAGGCGCTGGTTTATGGCCACGCTCGGGGGTAGAAGCGTACCTGAATGAACCCCGATTTCCCATTCCATTTGAAAACACGGTTCCATCGAACAGTTGCTGAAATGAAAATCGACAGTGTGCTGTTGAAAGGCCGTTAACCTCGTCAGCTGTTCTGAACTAGTCTTCCTACGATCGCCAGCATGGACGGACGATTTTTCGTGCACAGTCGAAACAGTCGATTTACGTGCATCAAATGTGAACTAGTTGTGCGAGATATGTGGACTTCTGTGAATCATTTGTGTGGATTTCATTCAACGTTTGTGGACCCAATGGATATATGTGAATAGTTTTACTGTGATCGTGAATAATTTAAAAATGTGGGCCGGATCGTGCAGTGAAAGGACATTGACCCCTTCTGCTCGATAATTTCATAGAGCGAATAATTAAAATGCTCTTGTGAATTTAACGAGTAGGCAGGTTCAGTGTAGCACACTGGGGCTCTACAAGAGAACCAAGGTAAGGTTTTTTGAGTATTCACGGTGTTAGAGTGTGTGGTGCTTTAAATAATTTTCATTCCGTCAATTTTAAAGCGCCTGCCTTTTAAAAAATAGGTCCGTAAACAGGAGACTTGGAGCTGTTACCTCGTTTTATTTCGAATTTTTAAAACAGTCCCGGGTATAGGAAAAGTGCATTTGTTTAAAACTTTTTCAAAATAAATGGTGAAAAAACCATTTTTTCGAAATCGAAATATTTTCAATAGATACTCTTCTGTGTTCACTATAATCGCCTCAAAACTCATTTTCCTCGGTACGTTAGTTCTAGTGTTATAATTTATTGAAAAAAAGTTGCCACTTTTCTTTACACGTCTGCAAATCCAACATTTTTTAAGATTTCGAAAAATCCTTCGAGATTGCTTCATACGCTACTAAAGACTACAACATATTTAAATTTGAACTATCCGACATAGGACTCGAAAAATGTTCTTCTCTTGTTTGTTCCTTGCTTTCGACCGCGGTGTATCACCATTGCTCGACTTCTGTAGCGCGCGGCCGTCTCTGCCAATACGCCTCTAGGTCGCGCTCTGATTGGTCCGTGTTTTTCGTTAATAACTCCTTAACAAAGCCGAAACGGCCATTTTTGCAAAGGAAAATGTCGCTTCAAATGGCCTCAGGAACCTCCCCTTTGAAGGAAATGAGACATTTTTGGGACACCCTGTATATACGCAATGTATAGATGAATTAAAAAACATCCCTGGTCATTCCGGAGAAAAAATTAAGACGAAAATAAGTGCTATGTTATAAAGAAATACATGAATTATAGAATTATGAAAAATTTGCATATGATGCAACAGTGCTACAGTAAATTTAAATAAGCACCGATAACATCATGTGATAAGGAGTTATATTTTTCGGCGTACAAATTATTTTTCACCGATAAACGCCACCAACTAACGCCATCAAATTTAGAAAAAATGCTTATGATATATTGTAACTTGAAGTATAATACATCAGAATAACTGTAAGAGGTTTGTTGATAGTTCGTATTATAGTTAACACTTAATATAGTATATATGTAATATAATGCATATTTTGCATATTTTGTATATGCATTTTGCATATTTGTCGTGCATAAACATCCGCAGTCTAATCGTGACGTTCACGTGACCTTGAGTACCGAAAAATTCTCAAAAGTTGGGCGGTCGATGCAAATAGTGAAGTAATCTCTATCAAAATTGATTTACCAATTGACGTTAATGTATTTTATTGGTCACATCAAACTACACGAATTAACATCGCGATATACAGTGGTACTCAAAAGACATTTTAAAATCTCTTGCATTGTAATAATATTAACAACTATATAGTTGTTACCATACAAATTTGTCGATGTGTTTCTTAATTTTTGTGAATACAAACATACTTCAAAGGTGGCATCCAATTTTTTTGAGGCAACAAATATTTTAAAACTCGAGTGACGATCAGAATACCCAGATCTAAATCTCATTAAAAACTGGACAATTTTCGATGTATTATTTTGAAGAAAATATTATGAACGCTTCAAACAAAATCTACTAAATATGAAAGTTACGCCTTTCCATTACAATAAAATAGAATTCTACTCTTTCGTAACCAGTATATTTAAACATTAAAGTAAATGTAGACATACAATAATCATAAATTGTCTATCCTCTTCAATGAAATTATTACAGACACATAAGTTCTATTTATTGTAACCTGGAAAATAATCGTTTGCATGGGGTTAATTGCAAGTATGCCATAAGCTGTAATGGACAACAACGGAGGTCTTACAAAGTAGTAAAACTGTTAAAATGTTTGAACATGAAAATTGTAATCTCAAAAATGTAGAATTAAACTCACTTTTGTCCAACCAGTTTTTTTTATTCGTTTCATTGTTTTAAATAGACTATCAATTTTCTATCTCCTTTTGTAGTTTTCTCGTTTCCACTGTTTTATATAATGCACATACTCCTACAAGAACTTCGCTAATCCTTTAAAATAAAATTTCAGATTAAAAATTTTAGTAGTTATCGTGTACATTACTGTTTAAACTTTCAAGAGAAGTATAATCGAGAATTGTAATATTTGTTACATATATAACAACCATTATTTTCTTTCAGTAACCAAATATCTGATGTAGCTTCATACTTTCAAGGGATTTCCATACTCTGTATCATATTTTTCCGCCGTGTAGGCTTCATCGACATTGGTCGACGAGAGCGGATCGAGCACAAATATAAGCAAATAGATTATATCGTATTACCAATAATCCATATGGTGAAGTATCTGTCTAACGTCTGGCAGAAAACGGAAACCAGTCATCCTGCATAAAATTTTCATACATACGCTTTGTAGCACCGCGTTTCCAAAGAGAAGGGTTTCGCAGACGCATAATTCGTTGGTAACGCGTCTCTCTAACTATACTATTCGCTAGCTCTCGTGGGACTCTTCTTGATGTATGCTTATTTCTAAGTTCTCCATCCTCCTCTGTTATTTCGTGAAAGACTAAATCTGGAAGTCTACTAAGGGACTATAATTTCTTTAAAAGTTTCATGTAACAAAAAACGCAACGGAAATAAAAATATGACGGAAATAGCCATTACAAAACAAATTAATTTTATTTAATTCAATTTTTATTTAATAAAAAAACAATAGTACAATAAAAGTCAACTGGATTCATTGGAAATAATCAGTACCTATACCTAAAAAATTGCCAGTAACGTAATCTGAAAAAATTATTTGAAATATAAATTCAACTAAAAATTTCTGCTAGAGAAAATTCGATATCGGATTCGTTTCATACCATATAACTCTAGTCCATGTGATAATCAGAACTATGCTACAATATCTAAAACCCACTATTTACAGTAGAAAACATTTTTTCAATATCATATACACCGTATCATTTAACATATTGAAAAGATAACAGAAGATCACCTGACTGACTTAACAGAAATCTTAAATGACAATTTTTTCAGTTTATTTACTACATGATAACCGATGAACATGTTCCGTAACAATTTGTGATTTTTCTCGATACAACGGAGGGCCATACTTACATATGCTACTTCGTAAATTACTTGTCTGAACCTTCATTGAAGTTATACGTTGCAAAATCACTTCCCTCAAAATTTTTAATATCTTAATATTTGCTATAAACATGCTCTCAATCAATTTTTATCTCATACTTTATGTTCCTTTCCATCTTTTTGTACAGTATGGTTCTAGATATGTTACTATTGTAATATTGCAAATAAATCTACTAGTGATTAACCTCATCAAGGATACTGGAATATACAGGGTGTTCGCGATAAAATCTACAAGGTCAACGACGTTTCTCAAAAAAGAATGTAAATATAAAAAATTGACATAGGTCATCGTGTTGTCAGTAAGATATACTGTAAGTTCTCCTCTTCCATTTTTTTAAATATTTACTGTTTATGAGAAAAACGCTGGTCCAATTTACCGCAAACACCCTTGTATCTGTAAATGTATGTTCTTTTTAAATGAACAAATAAACAAAATGATACTAAAAGAAATTTATTCTTCCAGTATACATGTTTTCCTTCAAAACAATTTCCGTGAATTTACCATTGGAAATCTGCTGCTCCAATAATGATGGCGATGATACACGTAAGAATACAGAATCACTATAAATCTATCTGTATGTGAAAAATGGGAAAAGGAAATCGAAGTATTTTGTTTAGTCAACAAAGGTAAACGATAGGCAAGGAATGGTGCCGTACATAAATATTGTAAGCGTATGAACAGATTTCGTGCTCGAGTACCCAAACGAAATATATGTTACCCCGTTACGTCCCCGACCGTGCCGAGAATTTTCATACCATTCAACCGAGAACATCCCTTTCAAGATACACGTTGCTGGGTTCGCGACACGCAACATTGAGCTTTTTTCTAATAGAACCCTTAACTATCAAAACTGACTTTGTGTCTGCATCGTCGGTATAACGGGATAAACGAAGCAATCGTAAACTAGCCTTACAATGCTCAAAGAAGATACGAAAAGACCAAAAACTACAGGGCCGCCAAGGTAAATCCGGAATTTTTTCGGACGGTTGCATAATTAAGACGTAGGTAAGGTAAATAGAAACAAAGCAGTTGTTGATAAGGTAACTCACTATATAAGCCACGGATCAGTGAATAACCGGGGAAAGTGTCAGCCATGAACCAAGAATACCATCGAAGAGCGTTAATACTCGAATCGCTCCGTGATGAAAAATCGCCCGCAGAAATCATTGCGTGGTTTGGTCAAAAGAAGACGCACATGTACAACCAAGCCAAGAAATTTAGAAATTTTGACAAATAGTAGGAGATGACTGCATTCCGAGCAACTCAGAAATATCCGATCGCAAGAGAAATAGAAAATTCTTGATCGAATTAAGAGAAAAGATTAATTAGGCTTTACTTGAAAAAGACAATTTTATCGAGTCCGTCATAAATAGACTGTGGATTTCTATGCAAAATAAAAATTGCCCAAGTTAATTGTAAGAAACCAATGTTAATTGAAAATGTCTTTTCTCTTAAAATCATTTTAAAAAGTCGAAAGTATTATAACACCCTTAAATTTGTTTAATGTCTCTCTCGATTATTGCTAAAAGTGCTTTCAATGTATAATATATATGGCCATGGCTGCTTATGAATAAAAACTATGAAAGAAAACAAATAACTAATTTTATCGCTGAGGAAATACCATAAAACTTTTGTGCAATCGAATAACTTTCGAGAAATGTTTTGACTTTTTATTCAAGAATAAAAATTATAACTCATAATAAAAATTTTATCACTTTTTACTTCTTAAAAGATAGCGGGATGCAGATACAACGAGAGAAGCATTGAGAAGGAAAAAAGAAGAGAAATATTAAAATGAACTTTTTATAGTATAAGATCACGTTAGAATGTACATACTAATTGATAAAATTTATTTATAACATTTTTGTATTTAAAAATATTTACAGGGTATTTTTTAAAACGAAGTATCTTTAATAATTTTAATTGCCAAAATATAAAGGAAACTTTCAGGTAGCCTTATAAACATTTTTAATATTTTTCATACGAATTTGCTAAGTCCATAGTTATCTACCGGAAAAACACGGTAGTTTTATCAATTTCACCGGGATAGAGTTAACAGGTGCAAGCTAACTTATATTTAATATTCATGATAAGAAATTCAATTTTTTGAAGTATCTAAACTGATAAAGCTTAGGAAATTGGACTCTTATGACCGGTAGTAGTGGGACTTACATTAAATTATAATTATGTATAACGTAACATTATTACGTAAGAAAGCAACTCTACGATGTTTCGTTAACACTTTTTAATTAGTGACTTTATTGGATTATATTGTCATATCAATTGTTTCATAATATTACTGAAAATGTTTTGTATTCTATGAGAAATATTTACATGTTGTTTATCTTAATATATTCATAGTACGAAACATCGTACAGATGAAAGTACAAAGTTGACATTCCAACAATTTGCCGCAAAAGACGAGATGATTAATCAATTAAAAGGTTAAATGAATGTTGTTCCACTAAGCACTCATAGTTAGCCTGAGTTAATAGTAGAACATCAGCAACGCTACTTAAGCTTCCATCAAGTCGTAAAGTGACAAATAAATGAAGTGTTTAATGCTAAAGAAAATATAACTGTGATAGAAACGTATTTTTTATCAAAACAGATTACCATTGTTAATCAATTCTGTGTCATAAAAATTGTTCTTGACACAATATGAATTGAAGAGAAAGTACCGAATTTAAATATATTTTATATTATAGGATTAGCTATGCACACATTAAATCTGAATGTATGTAGAAAATGAAAAGTAAACTATTAAGAAATTATTTATCAGTTATAACAGTATTATAACTACAATCGATCTATTGTAACTACAATCTATTTCTATAATCGACTAAAACGAGCATAATCTTCTTTCAAGCTTTGGAATTATAGAAAATATATTCGAAAATCATTATAAACGTGGCTGCTGCAATGCAAGTAAGAGTCAGATTTTAAAATGTGTTTCGCTCTCTCGTATCGAACTGAAAAAGTTCTTAATTGCATGCTTCGTTAGTCAAATCCTTTGGCATTGGTCGCTCGAACTGCAACTTGACTCGAAACAGTTTTACGTGCTTTCAAATACGAATGTTTTACGCTTCGAAATCAAGTTTATGAATTCATATTACTCGTAAGATTTTTCCACTTCGTATTACTACCTCGTATTCGCGATAAATGGTGGTGATGACGCCACAATGACAGCCAATTGAGGTTTAAATAACTTTGAATAACAACGAAAGACGTTCGCATTTAACAATTGCGAGGTGATTTGAAAATTAATGCAGCTTCATGTTGTCTAAAAAATGTAAATTTTACAATTCTTTTCCTCTGTCTTCATAGTTGCATAAATGTTCCCTTTCCAGAGTGAATGAAACATAATTTGGTAGGAATGCACATTGTAGTAAAATATTAAGAAAAACATAGGAAATATTTCTTTCAGTTTAATTACTTTTGAGATGATTTTACCAATGATGACACGATAGAACAGTAGAAATGAAAAAGTAAAATAGTATGAAATATTATCAGAATGCATTCAACATCTCTGTTATTTCATGTTGTTTAGGATCCTATTACGATAATATAATGTTCTAGTAAACTAAAAGTTATACCGATTATTGTTTTAAAAATTACTGACCGATATATGTTTAGTAATAGTTTTGACAGTAACGAAATCTTATGATTTATTATTATTATAACGGTTTTTACCCTTTACTTTTGATTTTCTTCTAAATTTTTTCCAGATTCAAATCAAATGCGTTAATTTGCTGTAAAGATAAATATTAAATCTTTCAGGGAGATGAGCATTTTCTAATTCCAGTGAAATGTTCTTAAAGATTTATTTCTACAATTTATTGGAATTATTTATTACTTTCAATATAGCGCGACTGTCGTCGTAAAGAAGAGATAGATAATAATCATTGAAGCAGAAAACATCCTTTGGCTGATATAAGGCGGGTAGGGGTGGTTGATTTGTTACTCCAAAGGAACCAATAACATATATTCTCAGAACAAATTGTTCTTACTTCGTTCTTACCTATGATTATTTACGAAGCTTCGCATAGTTATTCGAAAGTGTACAAAATAGCAGTTCGTAATTTCAAAGTAAGATACGCATATAAGATGTAATCACGAAATTACTGCTACTAGACGATTGTCTAATTAAAAAGCATAAAAATGTAGAAAATTTCGTGAAAGTTAAACTTCAATTTATATAAATGAAGGATATTATGTGAGAAGAAGCATATTGCGAGATGTAGTCTTCCTGGATTCTCTGACTAACGGTTTTGCAAAATTTTACATCATAGTACTTGGGCATTCTTAATTCTATGAACTCGAAGTTTTATCCTCCGTCGAAAATTTAAGCCAAAAGGCGAAGAAATTATTGGTCAAATTATTACTTACCGCCGTTCTTGATGTCCTCCTTCGCTTCATCCCCTACCGGCTGAACGCTCTCCTTGCTCGTGTTGCATCCCATTTTCACTCTTACTCCTTTTCCGTTTCTATATTTCTTCTATCCTCAAAATGCAAACGCCCACCGTTGGTCGCGACACTCTCCGTATAATTCGCGATTATGATCGACTAAGTGCTTTCCTCGTTAACATCGAGGAAACTCTCTCGTTGCACTGGAAACAACGAAAAAAAAAATAGCCCGGGCTACACGGCAGGGAGAAATACGCCGGGACGACGGATCACAGTCTAATAGAGAAAGGATCAGCGTTTTCGAAAATTCGCTTCGACTCGAAAAGCCGGGGGTGAACGACACGGCGTGGTACCGGCTCCTGTGCGAAGTCCGTCAGGACGAAGATACGGTGATTTTACGCGATTGATTGAGCTGGACGTTTCGTGGATTCAGACCGGTCTACGGTCCCTCCGAGCGGCTGTAAAAATCGGCGTACTAAAATAATATTTTATATGTAACTACCGGCAAACACTAAACTCTACTCTACGGATGTACCACGAACACAAGTTCCGTCGACGTCGCGAGACGTACTGACACTGTCGACGACCCTGCCCTTGCGTCGCGACTACCCGAGTCGATATATATTCCTTTACGATCTTGGTGCGCGTACACATTCGCGTTCGTGTGCGCGCGATCCAATAACAATATGTGTACATTTACGATGGATCGGGCACGAACATCAAGCGAAAGCAATTGCAACCGGTAGCTACGTTCTGGCCCTTTTTCTTTTATTTTTTCGTACATCATTGGCCAAGTAAATTCGACCCGCTTAATTACCCGTACTATCCCGTCCAATCGGCCGCCACTCCCAACTCCCGTATACCATCCAAAGAAGAATACTTTTTGCGAGCTACGATCGATTTCATAAACGGATACTCCGATGCTTACTAGACTGCTGCCAGACAGGCGCCGACTCTCAGGCGTTCCTCTCGTTTTCTGGAACGAATATCGATTCCGCGGTTTTGATAATCCTCCACGATTCAGTACCGCCGATGATTCATGCCTCATAGACGCGACCCGTGCATTCGTTTGCGTTTTATAGTCGCGTGACCCGCGCTGCGAATTCCACTGACAAATAGCTGTGCTCGTGGTGCTACATTAACATTTGCAAGCTTCCCGAGGATATTTCGCATCGAAAAGAATACAACAAGCTTTCACAACGATTATTACGAGATATTTATTCAATGTAGATGGTTTAAATGGACCGGTTATTTTAAAATTGTTTATAAGTAAAAGTTCACTCTAAATTATTTGTTTATATTGTAATTTCTCAATTTTTTCCAAAAATGGACTTACGCCACTTTCAAAATAAACAGTCCAAATAATATTTTACAGTGTTTAAATGCCTATGGTCGATCAACGATTTGAATGTGTATCGTTAATCGTTGAGGACTATAAGTTGTACAAAACAGGGAGTGTGTACAGTTTACATATCGGAAGTGCTCCACTTATATGCTTCTTCTTGAAGTGCCGTCTTCGCATTTTGCGCTTCGAACCAGCGTTTCTCGTAACCGTTGCTTCTGTCAACACCGTCCCATCGATAACCAGGTTTAACACCGAATCGATTTGGCATATAGGATCCCTCGTAAGTTGGTCGATCTGAAATAGTAAGAAACACATTTAATGCATGATTTGGGTTTACCTAATGAATTCTGATATGTGAGAAAGTGTATTTATTTTACCTGGTTTTCTCTTTCCTTCCTTAATCTGTTTTTGTTTAATATACTCCAACATTGGATCACCTTCTCTTTCTTGTTCTCTAAGTCTTTTGTCTAAATCGGCATCGTCTGCATATCTCGCAAGTGGTTTACTCATTTCGTAAAGATCGTCTTTTAATTTTTCTTCACGATCTTCAACTTGTTTTAACCTGAAAGAATAATCGTGTTCTTTCAATGCAAACAAGCATAGAAGTATATAATCCTATTTTTACAATTCGATTTGGAATTACTTACCCCTTTCCCCATTTAGCATACTTTTCATTCAATTCGGTCTGTCGTTTCTGTTTCTCACGCTCTTCGGCTGCTTCCGCTTCTAAGTTACGCCTTCTGCCCGTTTTAGAGTCTCTTAGGACTACAGTTTGACCAACGCCAGTAACTTCTTTACTAAGCTAAAAAGATCGAAATCCACCAATTTATACTAAATACAGTATCATACAAACAAAAACAGGAAGATATGTAATCACCTTGCTGAAATGTTCAGCTTCTCTCTTCTTATATGCTTCTGTTTCTTCTCGCAATGCCTTTGCATCTTGTAACCCTGCTTTCTTTCCATCTAACGTTTTCTTCATTCGTTTTTCACTATCTTCTTTATTGTCTCTGTGTTTTGACTCTATTCTTTTGTAGTCACTAGTATCCCTTGTAGATTTTTCTTTTCTAGAAGAACCTTCAGATTGATATGCACTGTCCCATTTCCTTTTAGACTTATACAAATCTCTACTATCTTCTTTGGATTTGCTTCTACTTCTATCTCTGTTCTTTCTACGAGCTGGACTCATATCCGAATCGTAATGACCTTTCTCTAACCAAGAACTTTTATCGGAATGCTTATGACGCTTGCTCTCTTTGTGTAAACTGGCATGCGAGTCTCCGAATTTGTACTTTCTACTCTGTCTAGGCGGGCTAAGATCAAGGTTATCATTCCTGTACCTTTGTTTGGAACTCAAATGTGAATATGCATGTTTTTCAAATCTTCTTGATGGACTTAAATCTGAATCAGAATCCTTTCTTGAATTTCTTTTCTCATACTCATCCTTTTTAGTCTTTCTTGGTGGACTTAAATCAGAATTGTAATTTTTACTCTTCTTACTCCTTCTAGGGGGACTAAAATCTGAGTTCTTTGATTTAGACTTTCTAGGTGGGCTTAAATCAGAATCATAGTTCTTTGATTTAGACTTTCTAGGTGGGCTTATGTCAGAATCATAGTTCTTGGATTTAGACTTTCTAGGTGGACTTAAATCAGAATCATAGTTCTTTGATTTAGTCTTTCTAGGTGGGCTTAAATCAGAATCATAGTTCTTTAATTTAGACTTTCTAGGTGGGCTTAAATCAGAATCATAGTTCTTTAATTTAGACTTTCTAGGTGGGCTTAAATCAAAATCGTAGTTCTTGGATTTAGACTTTCTAGGTGGACTTAAATCAGAATCATAGTTCTTTGATTTAGACTTTCTAGGTGGGCTTAAATCAGAATCATAGTTCTTTGATTTAGATTTTCTAGGTGGGCTTAAATCAGAATCATAGTTCTTGGATTTAGATTTTCTAGGTGGGCTTAAATCAGAGTCACCATTTTTAGATTTAGTTTTCCTAGGCGGACTTGAATCAGATTCGGATATTTCCTTTTTCCTTTTTGTATGTTTTTTGTTTTTATGAGATAGAATGTCTGCATCTGAATCGTTATCACTATTTATATTCCTTTGCAAACTTTTATTATGTAAATTATTATGCCTTTTAGATTCTTTTCTGGGTTGACTTAAGTCATTATCAGAGTCATTTGTAATGATTGTAGATTGTTTGTTTGCTCTGTATTGGCTTGTAATAGTCAAATCACCATCTCGACTGTCAGCTATAATTTTCCATCTTCTTTTATCTGTGAAATCGACTGGTCCACGTTCATCCACTATACCAGCAATCTGAGGGGCATCTTCTCCGCCAATTAAGATATCAAATTCATTATCTTCGATCGGTCTCATATTCTTCAGGTCTATGTCATCGTCAATGATTTTTACTCTGCAAAACACATCTCAAAATTTGTGAAAGGAAATGAATAATCTCCTTAAATAACTTATTATTCTCTAAGTTTAGGGGCGATTATTGATCTTATGTATTGCGAGGTTATGCATTCCTTCTTCTAGTTAAATTAATCTTCAGCATTATTTTATGACTGAATCAAAGAAATGACACGTAAGAAAGTATTTTTTGTCACGATTCATTATACAAAAGTTTCGAACTATTTCACTCTAAAATTCCAGGAAGGCGTGTGAAACAATCATTATAACCTAAAACACAAAGGTTTCTTCTTGAAACTGCCAGGGAAAGGTATGATATTCGCAAATTAATACTTACGTTTTCGCTCTAACATTAAGCTTCTTCTTTTTCTTCTTTTTTTTATCATGGCTATTTCCCGAAGACAAATATTTCTTCAAATACTCTTTCTGGTCTATAAATTTCTTCTCCATTTCCCTTTACAAACAATGACGCGTAGCAGCGTTTCATCGCAATATTTCCTACAGCTTACACTCGGAGGCGCTGAAATCAATATTCAAATAAGACCGCGAATTTTAAAAACAAATGTAACAATTCAGTCCCCGTGTTCATATCTTTTACGAAAAGATTTGTTGTTTACATCTTACGTTTGCATCTTAAACAATATGGTATCATTAATTCTGAATTTATTTTCTACATAGAAAAATCATAGATATTCACTTCTGTTCTTATTCCCATTATTTATTAGTTTCATACTTTAATCAGTTACTCTGTACACGCACAATGATAAAATTCGTAACATGTAGTATACGTGCATAAAATAATCATACAAAATTCAGTTTGGTTTTGAATTTCGAACGAAAAAATTAATTTCAAATTTTCATGTAAAATCCTCTATCATTCACTAGTGCTACATCTTAAACAACGTCTCATATTATTTCACCTTAAATAAAACAGTAAAAGCTTGAATTTTCAAATAGAACCCGAAAAAATGATAAATTTACGTAATTGTAAATACATGTACCTATGTATAATACAACGAGAGGATATGCAGGGTGTTCACAAATTAACTGTCCAGCGTTTTTCTCGTAAGCGGTAAATGCTACGGAAAAAACAGAACCGGAAAAAGTTATACTATTTTTTATATGCAATGTAGTGGTGCATAGAAGTTTTTCTATTCACACAATTTTTTAAGAACTGAAGTAGGCCTTCAATCTTTTAAATGGAAAGCTATATATTTGTTTACAGTATATGGAAGCGTGTATGAGAACGAATACAATGATGTATCATTCAATAACCTTCGGAACCCAAAATATCAGAAACAGACGAAATATTTCGAATACTGGGTACCTATGTACTTACCGGCATTTCTCATTCAGATGATTACATGTCGTGTTCAATATGAACTTCTACACTTGTGGTTTTATGTTGTGCTTAAGCTATTGTATCAAGCATTATTTTGTGTTTTTTCTTTTCATACTAGACGGCTCACTCTTAAATTTTATTTAAATAAATACAATTTTTTTCTTAAGAGTATACTCGTCATTAAACAAAAAATGCCATCTTTTCATGACGAGTATACTCGATATAAACTGCTAACAGGTTAAATATCCAAATTAACTTTTTAAGGTAAACGTACTATTACATTTTTTTATCTATAAAGAATCGAAAGGTGTGTTAAAATGGGGTTTTTAATAACATTTTCGCGTAACTGCAGCTAAATTTTGGCCATGACAAGTCGAATCGATTTTTTGCTTTAATCCATAGTTACACACGTAGAGATTATTTTTTTAAAGTTTCAAGCAGCAATACCTAGTAATTTCGTAAATATAGCTCATGAAATGAACAGCAGTGTGTCACGCAGACAGATATATGTATTGCTGAAAGTTTGTTCTGCTGATATACTGATATACGATTTACTATACTATACAATAGATGTACTCCCTGATAACAATTGCATTTTTCCCGAAACTTCAAATTTACAGACATGACAGAGAAAAATGATTCGATCAAATGCCATGTCCCGATGAATACAGCTAACCAAAAACATTTAATAAAAAAGTAAGTCAACGATTTTTTTCCCCTACAGAAAACACAAAAATTGTTAATAAAAATCTTAAATTTTCAGTCAAAGTCCCATGTCAATTTTGAATTTTTTTTAGTTTTATAGGTGTATCATCAATATAAGGATATAAAAATTAAGACTTTTTTATCCTGGCTACGGAATACTTACCAATTTTCTATTATAAATATATATAATTAAATATTATAATAAAATATATATAATATATCAATATAATAATCAATATATATATATATAATATACATATATATATATGCTCCTGCATAAATGTTTATATATATATATATATATATATATATACATTTATGCAGGATCTTATGACCGTAGATGGAAATTGCTAAGTATTCAGTTAGAATAAAAAAAAGCGAACGAGTGTTAATTTTGATATCCTTATTTCTATCACATATTTTATTGAAAAAGTAGTATTTCTTAAATAAAAAATCAATAAAATAACCTTATCTTTAATAATGGTTTGTTAATATAGCGGCGAGATTTTACAAAATTTTCAAAAACGGAGCCGTACAGTGTCAAATCGCAGGATCAGATTCCTGATTCCCATTGCATGAAGTGATAAGGACAGGAATGAATATATGTAGCTACATAGGGGGTCAAAACTACGTTTGAAGTGAACTGGCGATGTACTATTCGATAGTTCGTAAAAAAGCCGAATAACGTATAGTTTCAATTTTCTATCTTAATCAAGAATGCATACATTTGTAGGGAAAAATCGTGTTATCGGTTCCTAGTTGATTTGTCCTGTTTAATTATGTCTAACATACGAAGAAGCATGTATGTGCATAGCAACTATTAAAACAAATGTTTCTCAAATTGTTGGTTAAAATTCCTCGATATAAAAAATTCAAAATTAAAAAAAATGTTATTTTTCGAATATTCGAAAACAGATTTCTTTTAGAAGTTTGAAAACGACATTAACACTAAAGCTACCACGGTCGAATGACCGGTTCTCTATTTCACAATAATTGAAATAATAAACACGCTTTCATAGGAAATGATTCGATTAACTTCTTTATTTAAACACAGATTATAATGAAAACCGTAAGAAGTTAAAGTAAATTAAATCATTTCACTTCTATAAGGCATTTCACTTTTATATGTTTTGTGTTTGGTAGGTTTAGTGTTAAATCGGTTATTACTTTACAGCAACGACATATAATTACGCTGTTCATTCGTGTAGAATTCGATAACCACTACCGCAATTTCTACATAACAATTTTAAAATGTTCAATTCCGCCAAAACAACAAAACGTAAAACGGCGCGGAATTTAAACTTTGCGCTCTCGTCAAGACACTCTATGTATATCGTATATCTCTGTGCGGCAAAGCGTAACACATTGCAAAACAGTATGAACGCGAAGGTGTCTAAAGCGCGTCTACTACAATAGAGGACAATTAAACGAAACACAAGTTATCATCACGGTTCTATGAGCATCAAAATAGTCTACTCATCGAGCAATCTCGCAAAATCTTTGGTCGATGCACCGAGTAGATACTCCATGAATATCCTGATATTCAGTTTAATGGCCACGCATTATAGGTATTTACACGCGGACACTAGTGACTAGTTTTCATTGAACGGTTGGCTTGCCGCGAATTCGTGCATTCGGCGGGCATATCGACTGAACGCATCTGGTACCAGTTATAGCAATGATGGCGGCGAACCTATGACACGCGGCTTTGTAAGTGACCCACGCGTTTATTGTAATATTGGCCTACTTTCTTTAATTTTAACAAAGAGAAAAGATAATCACAAATATTAAACAATTATAAAATATAAATGTGTAATGTCAGATCTATAAAAAATAAATAAATAAAAATAAAATGTACACATAGATAAAAAAATAAGAAAAACTTGGCGCGTTTTGTCGTTGCATTGAAGAACGGAGATGTATCGGACTAGTACAAAGTTACCAGTTACCAGCTCGCAATCTCGCAGTATTGGACTAAGAGGCAGACTTGACGTACGCGTTTAGAAGTTGATAAGTAAATTGATTATAACGTAAAACCTTTAAACCTTTTCTGATTATTTCAAAAGTGAGAACCAAAATGATTCAACTGTCAACTTTATCTTTTAACAAAATTTTTGATGTTTCCAAATAATTGGCACCCTTTTTAGCCCCCCCCCCCCCCCCTTCTAATTGATGCCACTGACTTATGACCCACGGGCTAGTATTTAAAAAAGAAATAAAAATAATTGACCCACTTTTAAAAAAGGTTCGCCGTCACTGAGTTATAGGGAACAATTCATGGTGTACCGGTGCCAGACGAACCTTATCGACTGTATTCATCGACTGTGTGTACGGTGTACAGTCCGGGTAAAACGTGACGGCAACCTGGCGAACGAGGAGGATCTAATCCGACATAGGTGTACGAGAAACTGGAAGCGGTTCTCCTCACGGGTCGGGAGTGGGAAAGCAAAGCAGGTAAGCACATCGCTTGGAAGTGGAAACGTGATGAGGTAGGGGAGCGAAAGTGAACACAGCTCCAAGAATGGGCAGGAAGAGACGGGCTCCTTTAGCCTGCGGCTGAAACTTTGACGGATAATATAGTGTAGAACCGTCGGTTTTCCACGTTCCGTCGTGGACTCGTTCCGTTTCGTACGTCATACCCGTTGACCAGTTCAAAATCGGGAAGCAAGCACGGGGAAAAATGAGAGTGTGGAACAAGAGCGTCGCTCGATCGCGAAAACCGTGCTGGCCAGCTGAATGAGATTTCCGCGAGTACGGTTCGAAAGAGAGAAACGCAGCGTGTGCAAGGTTATGGGTGTGCTGCTGGTGCAATCCAGTGGATACCAGTGATTCTCACTGGCATGTATACAGTTGCCGTTGGAAAAAAATCGTGTGTCCGCGACACGGTGCATAATCAGTTAACGCACGACCGTTCGGAAGTGAACGCGATCCGTCATCTTTCGCCGCTGTTTGCGAATACCCCGCGATAAATCGGAACCATGACGCGAAAGTTGAGCAAGTTTTTGATACTTTTCGACAACACAAACCTTTTGTACTTTCCCGGTCGCTTCTTGTCCGGTCGGGTAATCATCGAGCTGGACGATGAGGCATAGTAAGTACGAGATTCACTGGTTAGATTCGATTACGTTTACTTCATCGACCGTACCGTATTTGCTACATGTACCTATCACGTGGTGATCATGGTGGTGCTACAGGTGAAAAAAATAATGGAACTATAGTAATAAATAGAAGATTTTGGCGCCCTCAAGCAGATAAAGATTGGCTGATTAGTATACATATTCCACTGTCGTTATGAGCCTCGTTGGAAAACTAATGGAATCGAACATACGCACACATTGTATAATCAATTATTTCTGGTGGAATACTGAACCAATACTAATAGTTTTAAAACAAATTAGTTTTCGTTATGGAATAATGTGTGTGTGTGTCTGCGTTCAGAAGCCCGTGAAATTGTCTAGGCTACGGTAGATTAATTACGTTTTAACTTGAAAACAATTATACAATTAAAAAAAAGAAAAAAACTACTTGGTAATTTGTATTTTTAATACCTCTTGTGTCATACACTTCCAATGCGTAACCATAACTACGCCTCTGCTATTGCTCAATTGGAATCACTGAAAAGTGTGTTTTCGCTCTGTCGGAATTAATTAATCGCAACTTATGATACATTCTTAAGCAATATTAATGACAGAATTTGTATGATTTTATGTACAAGCTGTCTTGTGATGTACTTACGCAACAATTACCATAAATCTAAAAGTAAATGTGTAAACAAATAATATAAATTTAATAAAAATAATATATACTGAGATTATCGGATGTCAAAAATAACGCTAAAGTACAGAAATGATTAAAGACTGTTAAAGCGAAGTTTATCATTACAATTAACGAAATGATTAAAAGGTTTTATAATACTTTAAAATTGATAAAAAAAGAGTATCATATTTATAATAATTGTTTGAAACAATCTGCCACGTGCCTATAGTAAAATGTAAAACAAGAGCATTCAATTAAATGACGTAACTTAAACAAAAAACAAAATTTATACACCACAAAATAATTTCTTAAATAACTCCGTTCATAATTACCACCATATTCTCTGCAAGATAAGTATTCTTAAATATAGTTTATATTAAAATATTCATAGAAATGCAATTAATTCCTTCTTCTGTATTCTTAGATTATCTCTTTTAGGACGAAAATTCAGGAAAGTAATGAATGAAATAAGTAACAAAGACAACAAAAGCATTTTTCACTACGACTTGATAGAATTAAAGTTCTTATTTAGCAACAGTTAAAACTACTAGTATTGCGTTACCGCTATTCTGTAGTGTTTATTTCTTAATGTACAAAAAATTAAATTTAAAGAATGAAAAGTATGCTTTTGGACGTTATTATTTCTGTCAACTTTGCGTTTCTTTCATATAACGAAGATTTTCACAAGTTATGCAATTTAAAAATGTTAAACCAACTTATTATGTGGGTGGAATGTTATTTTAATCACGTGTTTTATGTATTACAGCGTTTCAGGATTGCATTTTCATGTCATCGGCGAAGGAGTGGTCCGTGTACGCAGTCAACGTGCCGAGAGGGTTTACGACAAGGAAAACTACATAGATTTTCGTATGAGATTGCTAGGGGAACCAGGTAACGTAAAAAGATTACATTACGATACATTTGATGTAACCAGTTAACCACAATTCAGCCAAAATATATGCAATTTTGATCATTGGAGTCGGATAAGACTACGTAGAAAGGGCAACTCTTACACAATTATTGGAAGGACAGTTGCATCTTTTTGTTGTCAATAATAGAGAGAAGAAAATAAATGATCACAACAGTTACAACACAGACATTAATGAATTAAATTACAACTGTATGGCAAATGTAGTCGAATTTAATAGCATTATTGAATGTGGTTATCTTATCAATTCTTCGCCAACCAGCGTTTCTTTATAAATAAGCTACTGCAATTATACATAAGAACTTCACTTTAAAATTTACACCAGCTAAAACACAGCATTTCCTGTGCAACTTTCCAGTACTAGCAAATAACATATAAAATTTATTTTCTTAAAATTATTTTGAAATAATATTTTATTGTTTGAATTTTGAATTTTATTTCAATTACATTGTCGAAATGAAATAATAATTCAAAAAATTCAAATAATTTCACCTTAAGAAGAGGTTGTGGAAGTAATTAAATTAATCTTAAAGTTATATATGTTAATTTTTTGGTTTAAAGATTAAGGTTTAACTATATTCGCTTTTAAAATTGTTCTTTAGTACACAAAATGAATCGAATTTTGGAGAGTACGAATTGTTTGGTCAAATAAAAGATGAAATGAAAAATGATTTGAATTTTACATGAAGATCAAATAATGAAATAATTTTTAAAAAATTATTTGGTTTTTCAAATAAACTAACACCCGATTATTTTAAATGATATGTAGCCAAATCGGATAATATATTGTCTCAACGATTATTTTTCAAATAATTTATTTCGGTAGTGCCCAAGCCTGCTTTATTACAACTGTACAAAATCCACAATGCATAGTTGTACACTTCCTATGGATAATCATGAAAGAGAAAAGAATTTGTGGTGCATTCTTCGAACGCGCGCGTATTTAAATTCAACGCCCAAACAGCCTCGTATAGAATATTTTTTTCATACAATCGTTCGCCGCACCTGTGGTTCATGCACAGCATAACAATGCCAAAACTGTTCTTTGTTTTCCATTTGCCGTACGATGACACCACCACCCCAGGAGAAGGACCGTCACTTTTATCGCCGGGAATTCACAGCTTTCCATTCAAATTAGGTCTGCCCCTGGGTTTGCCGTCCACTTTCTTGGGCAAACATGGCTGGGTCCAATATTATTGCAAGGCTGCACTCCGCGAGCCAGGTGGCCTCACGCACAAGAATCAACAAGTGTTCATCGTAATGAATCCCATTGATTTGAATTTAGAACCACCGATCCTGGCAGTGAGTTTCTTCTGTGTTATATTGTAGATGATATCGCGCTTCATAATAACAGATAAAGATCGTTTCTGTAAACTTTACAGTTTATATCTATATTTGGTATAATCATAGTATTCTAGTCATTAATTACAAATTTTAACATTTCTACCGGAAAATTTGTTCCATACAATCTTGTAAGTTTTCTCCCGTCAGCATTGTTGTCAATTCTTACTTTTAATTAGTGTGAATGGGATAAATTATGGGAGGAAGAGATTGAGATACATACAGTAAACATCATTTGTAATTTATTACTTATTGTTGGCATAAATTACTATTGACATAAATATGTAGGAGCTTAGACAAACAGTTTCAAATGATAGACGAAATTAAAAGCTGTGGTCAGTACCTGTATTGGCATAAAGTTTATTATAATTCTGTACCTGGTTCTTAAAATTTGCTAGAGGAGGTGATGGATAAAAGAGACACGTATTCAAAGGGATATTCTAATTACTTCGAATTTAAAGACCTCCTTACATCGGAACTATTCCTGTTTTGTAGCACTGCTAATGCATATTTAGCTATGTCTAAGTTCAAATCACTGAGATTTCAAAAATAGCAGTGGTACACGATTGAATCTCCTCATGATTAATCTATTAAGTCCCAAACAATGAAAAAAGACGAGTTTTACATAAATCATTATTTATTAGTTTTAATTGTGTACTAGGAAAGCGTTTAAGTGATGCCAAACGAATTTATGGACTCATAAATATTGTGGGATAAAATAAAAAAAACATAAAGAAAATTACTTATAATAATGTCAAAGAAACATAAAGATTGCATTATAATATTATGCTACATATCAAAATCTAGTGCATAACAAGATATACAAAAATGAATTCTTACGATTTAAGACGAAATAGGTTTATCGTAGCTCTATGAATAGTTCAATTTCTGCAAATTTCAAAATATCATAAGATTCAGATGCTACGAAAATCTTTGAAATCCCTTGTATATCTGCAACATGAAAAATAATTCATTTAATATAAATTTACCAGAAAACATTACGTTCGGTTTAATGGGTTAATATAAAACTTTTTCTTTTACCTAACTGATTTCTTTATGCCCAGTCAGATACAACATTTGAAAAATTATTTTAACTACAATTTATTTGGAATTAATAACGTAAAATGTAAAAGGTTTATTTGTTTCATATTGTTGCCGTAAAAGGTTTATATTTATTAAAAGAACACTTTATGGATAGAATGCCGTATCATTAATTAAAATAGATTTATTATGAATTTAAACATTATATTTGACTATTTAATAAAGACATTATATTTTGTCTTTAATTTAAGAATTATTTTTAAAATACTGTGAAATCGATGCATAAAGAAATCATAATTAAAAAAATAGTATTAATATTATCCTTTTCTATCACATTGTCCCTTTCAATACTGTAATTTCGTGAAAAAGGAAAGTATACCTTTACAAAAATTAAATAACAGGACATGTAAATAGAGGAAAAACCTATTATTACTACTTATTCTTGTAATCAAATGAACATTTTAAAAGAGAATGATTCTTCAATTATTTGAGATCACTTTAAATATTTCCATGGTCTCTAATTGTAAGAAAACTTAGCTGCTTGCAACTCATTTCAAAATTTCTTTTATTATATTGACGTAAAAACCCGTCACAAAACGCTTGTACAAAAGTTCCGGTAGTAATTCTATATAAATCAGGGACTGAAACGGTTCTGGAAATAACTGTTTCAAACTGTTATATATCGGTTCTGATCGAAACAGTTATGAAGAACCGAAATTATGTTATAACTGTTACGAGAATATCGGTTCTGGCTTATATCGGCTACGGTTAAACAGTTATTTTTTTTCGGTTCTGGATATCGGTTCTGGGTTTCGGTTCCAGTTTCGGTTCTGTCTTCTGTCATTCTGTATTCTATTCTGTACTGTGTTCGGCCTTCTATATTTATTATTTAAGTGGTTATTTATTGTTATTTATAATTTAAACAATTTTTAAATAAATAAATTTTTATAATTTTTTTTCTATATTCATTATTTGAATTGTTATTTCAAGAATTTATTGTTAAAATAATTGTTTAAATAAATACATTTTCATAATTTGTTTCTATACTTATTATTTGAAGTGTTTCAATAATTTGTTGTTAAACAAACATATTTATTATTTGAATTATTATTTCGATAATTTAATGTTAAAATAATTGTTTAAAAAGATAAATTTTCATAATTTGTTTCCATATTCATTATTTGTATGGTTATTTCAATAATTTATTGTTAAAATAATTGTTTAAATAAATAAATTTTCATAATTTGTTGTTAAACTAACATATTTATTATTTTAATTATTATTTTGATAATTTAATGTTAAAATAATTATTTAAAAAGTTAAATTTTCATAATTTGTTTCCATATTCATTATTGTTCTCTAGAACCGGAACCGATATCATAACAGTTTCAATCCCTGGTATAAAAGTAGTAGTAATTCTGTATAAAATTTTCACAAATTATTCATAAAATAATGTTTACAGTAGGTTAATGCATAATTAATCATCATGAATCACAAGAAATAATTTCTTCGAACAAATACAATGATTGTAGAGCTCAAAAACTAGAATAACACGATGAAGTTTTTATGTCACTAACCTTAAAAAGAGGATAATCATAAACAATTTTATTCGTTATAAGATGTAATCCATGTTCAAGCAAGAAACCGTACAGATTAGTTTAGAAGAGTACAATAAAACTCTTTGTCTCATTTCACAGTTATGATTTTTGTTATTATGATTTATGATTTATGATTTATGTTATTACGATTCACGTTCTTCACGTTTGTAAGTAACTTGGCTATAGTTTGTGCATGATATGATTCCATGGCTGCGATTATAGAGGGTGGCCCACATAACTCTGAACAGCTCAATATCTCGAAAACTATGCCATCGATTTTAAAGTTCTTAGTCTTAAATTGCATGGAACTGAAGGGCCTTTCTGACTACATAAGCGTGAAGTGGCCTCCCTTCCCCTTTAACGGGGGAGGGGAGGTACCTTTGTAATTTTAAATGGAACCCCCTATAAAATGTTACATATTTAGATTCTACCGGAAAAAATAAGTCAATTTTGTCTGAAACATTTTTTTGTCAGATACTTCCATGATGAGATATAACAGTTTGAAGTTTCGAGTTGTAGGTACTTGAAGCTCTCGGAAATAGCGTTATGGAATTATACGCGCTTGAGTCCATTGCTTATTCATGAAGAAACACAAACAATAATATTTACAATTCTTGAGTTTGACTCACTTATCTATGAAAACGTTTTCAGTTTAGAGCTGTTATTCAAGCAGTAACATTGTGATTATGGCTACTTCTGACACAGAAATGAATATGTTATTAACGTTAGGTGAATGCCAAAAAAATTATCGGCGTGCAGCAGTGATGTTTTTTGAACTTATGGGATCAAAAAATGTCTGTGTAAATGAATTGTGTAAAAAAACGCGCAATAAACCTAAAGCTGTCACTAATGAAAATAATAGTGCCAGTATTCTTGCTGCAATTACATTAAATCCTCATATTAGTCAACGTACAGTTGCACAAACATCACATATTAGTCGTTCATCGATTCAACGAATTTTGAAACGGCTAAAGTATCATCCATATCACATGGTTTTATCACAAGAGCTTTCGATAGCAGATTACGATCACCGCGTAAGATTTCGTGAATGGCTGCAGGGTGTTGTGGAAAACGACTTTTTGTGCAAAATACTTTTTTCCGATGAGGCCACTTTTATGAATTCAGGGCATGTAAATGGACATAATCTGCATTATTGGGCCGTGGAAAACCCAAATTGGATGCGATGTGTTCCCTTTCAACATCGATGGTCTTTAAATGTTTGGTGTGGCCTAATAGGAGATTTTGTGATTGGACCTTATTTTTTTCAAGAAACTGTAACATCTGCAAGTTATTGTGATTTATTAAAAAATCATTTGCCTGCGCTTTTGGAAGATGTGCCACTGCACGTTAGAAGAGAAATGTGGTTCCAACAAGACGGCGCTCCTCCACATTTTGCAATCATCACCAGGCAATTTTTGAACGAAAAATTTGGGAACAAATGGGTAGGTCGTGGGGGACCTCGTCAATGGCCTCCTCGATCCCCCGATCTAACACCATTAGATTTTTTCTTATGGGGATATGTAAAGAACAAAGTTATGTTTGAACCCCCGACGACAAAAGAGGATATGAAATAAAGAATACGTAACGCTTGCGCATCAGTGACTCCCGAAATGTTAAAAAATGTTAGAACAACTTTGATGTTTCGAGTAAATAAATGTTTACAAGCCCGTGGTGGACATTTTGAACATTTAATTTAAAGTAAACTTTATTTCTTCACGAATAAGCAAAGGACTCAGGCGCGTATAATTCCATAACGCTATTTCCGAGCGCTTCAAGTACCTACAACTCGAAACTTCAAACTGTTATATCTCATCATGGAAGTATCTGACAAAAAAATGTTTCAGACAAAATTGACTTGTTTTTTCCTGTAGAATCTAAATATGTAACATTTTATAGGGGGTTCCATTTAAAATTACAAAGGTACCTCCCCTCCCTCGTTTAAGGGGAAGTGGGGCCACTTCACGTTTATGTAGTCAGAAAGACCCTTCAGTTCCATGCAATTTAAGACTAAGAACTTTAAAATCGATGGCATAGTTTTCGAGATATTGAGCTGTTCAGAGTTATGTGGGCCACCATATTAGTTATGAGTCGCTCAGCTTACACTTTCTATCCCAAACGTGTAATTAGATGAATCCCTGTTACTAACGAAGTTGTGCATATTGAATTAATAAAAGTCGATTGATTTTACTGCGTTCACAGTTACACTACACATTGCACCGCGCAGCGTAACGATTTAATTTGTAATTTCATCGCGCACAACGTACCCATTAACTCGTAATCTTTCTATAATAGCGCTCTAACGACAGAAACATTATCGATCCAAAAGATCTATCGAGGTTCGACTAGTCAAAGAAAACATGAATGGAACATATATATTATGTTTCGACCTCTCACGAGTAAAACGCACATAAACGCATCATTACCATTAAATGTTCGTTCCAATCATATATGTATACATTAATACAGTAACATATAAATTAGTTACACTCTGTCCGAAACGATGTTTACACGTGTCTTGAATAATTTCACGATTATCGCGAACCATTTAACGAGAAAATAAACTAGAGATGTTTGGAAAATCTTGCAAAGAACATATTTTTCACGCACGCTTTCTTTCTTGCACGCGATTAAGGGAGTTCTTTGGGCATTTTAGCATAACCGAGTTCTGGATAGTGGTCACCGACCTCCGTAGAAAGCGATCACGATCCGTGACCCTTATAATTATGCAGCTATTTCACTTCCTCGATCAAAATTCCGATTCTGATCTCATTACTTCATCCTCGATGAAGGCAACTATCATGCAGCCTATTAATTTATGTGGCATCTCCTTTTTCCGAATCAAATAATGAAAGAATACCGACCCACTCAAATTTGTGCTAATAATTATTGAATGTGTAAATATTAATGATGATTATTTGTGAATTTAAAAGAAATTTTACTATCTCACTAAATTTCTATTTACCATTTAGGTAGAGATGAATATATATATATATATATATATATATATATATATATATATTCATTTTGCTAATGAAGTACCCACAAGTCAAGAAAAAATGTTTCAGACAAAATTGACTTGTTTTTTCCTATAGAATCTAAATATGTAACGTTTTATAGGGGGTTCCATTTAAAATTATAAAGGTACCCTCCACCCTTCAAGGAGAAGGGGCCCCACTTCAAGTTTATGTAGTTAGAAAGGAAGATCCATGCAATTTAAGTCCAAGAACTTTAAAATCGATGGCATAGTTTTCGAGATATTGAACTGTTAAGAGTTATGTGGGCCACCCTGTATATTGCATTTTAAAATATATTTTGAAAGTCTAATTAAGAGTTAAATGAAAGTGGAAATAACATGCCTATAGGAGATAATATAATATCTAAAGAATCATGAGAAAAATTTGGTCCTCCATTTGACATATTCACTACTACATACATGAACCATTTCCATTGTACACTAAACAGATCTTCACATAAATAGATACTTTTCTCATTAGTATGTATTAAAATAATTTGTTTGGTCGCTTATTCGAAATAAGCTCATTTGTTTTATACAACTGTACATTTCATAACTTGAATGTATAATTTTACAATCAATTGTTTCTTTCTCCGTGAAATAGTGTGGCATATGTATGCAGTGTAAATTAAAATTGGAATTAACTGAGCAGAGAACGTATTAATAATTTAGATTGATCATCAAATTTTAAAGAGTACAAATGGAAAAGATTATATGTTCCATTTCTATAAACTAAAAAATTTTGTATCAAAGTTGTAGATACTAATTGTACGATTGTGATACTGATGATCTGAGAACACATAATTTCGCTTAAAAATCTAATACTGTTTTTTTCGTGTTTCTGAATATTTCGTTGTGAAATGACTTTTACAATATTTTAAAAGAATTACAGTTGTTAATTCGAGTAGAACTGAGCACAGTGAACTGAGTGTTCTCGTATAAGACCGTAGGGATATATTTACATATCCCGATAACATGTAATATAAGATAATTATTACGTAGGCATGTGACATTCAGCTTCGAACGCGACCGCATTGTTAGTTCAACTGTATAGTCACATTCAATGCACACACTTCGTATTGCATAATCGGGAGGTTTCTATACATATAACATAACATAACATAACAAGTGATAGCCAATGGTAATAGTATCGATAACTTGTTCGGTAAAAAGAAATACATGGAATTGAAAGACTATGATAAAGATATTAGTATAACAGTAATATAGTTTATAATTTCATGTCTGGGCTTTTATAGATTGTCTAAGTTCATCTTCGAATCATTATCACGAATTTGATCAGTTTGACTGAAATATTTTATTTCATTTATTTAAAACAAAATAAGAATGAAATTACTTTCTTCATTCCTAAAATTAAGTTCACAGGCCTTCAGTAATACACTATTGCTTACTAAAACAAATCAATTTTGACGCATCCTTTATCTTTTACTCTTAACCTTCGTCTATCTTTCATGCCAATTTAACACATTGTTCAATGTTTCTGAATAGCTAGTATGCATGTTCTGCAAATCATTTTCTTAATTGTGAACGAGGTGAATAACCCTACTTTAAACCTGTTACACCTTACTTTCGTTTTACATTTCGAAGGAGGCAATTTACAAAATTATTATTTCATTTTTCGTACATATTGATTGTTTACGTTCATGTTAATTTAACATCAAGGAACAAATTGAATTAGCAAAATCAAGGACGTACAAGAGTAAAAACAAAGTTGTATATCTCTTCTGATAGAATGGTTTTGTTTTGAAACTTTTATTAAAAATGAATTTATAATGTTACAGCAACTATCAATACTATAATATTATATTGCAATATTCGCAACGATTAAAGTGGAAAACGATATGCAGCAAATAAATTCAAAATCAATTGAGGGCCATTGAAACAGACTTTATAAAACAACACAGGGCGCGAACAGTAAACTAATAAATGCAAAAAAATCTATGATATGATCAAAAGATTGTTAACCCTTTTCTATAACATCGAGACAGACTCGTGACGAAGATTTCGAAGAAAACCTATGAAATATGTTAGTTATTAATTTCCTTTGAACCTAAATGAAATTCTATTTTGTTATAGTTGATATACAGCCTTTGGAAAATATATAGTCATACAATTAATATAAACTTTTTTTTATTCTAAGAAATTCTGAACCATGAAGAATTTCTAATCACTGTAACCATAAAATACATAGTAGTGCAAGGGGTTAATGAAAGTTCAAAATACAAACATATAATTGTAAAGTTTTTCAACAGCAACCAGCACGGCAAGAAATCGAACAACGGGTCGGTGTCTCTTGTGTCTCGGGAGGGCCTGTATTCTGCAGGGTGAGTCTCGACAGAGGCGGATATGTTCCTGGTGAAACTATTGGCATTTCTGCGACCGTCAGCAATCGGAGCAAGGTATGTATCGTATTTCGATTCGACGGTTAATCGAAAGAATATCTAACATGGAAACAAGACAATAATACGATACTATCGCATATCTTTTAAAACGTGAGCATTTCTCCCGGTGCGGTAGTCGTATACGTGGTATAAGTAAATAGTGCAGGTGCAGCGATAATTTTATTGACGAAACACATTTTCCTAAAAAGTCGTTTCAAGTTCAAAGTTATTATTCAAAATTGATATTACTGTATTAACCCTCAGACGGCGGACCTTTCCGCAATTATAAAATTAACGTTGTTTAGGACCATTCACAATTTTATTTGTCTACTTTCTTGCATACATTTGTTAATATCCAGAAATTGGCCAGTCATCAGAAATTGAGTAATGAAATGACGATTTTAATACTTGGGTCAAAATGGACCCGAGATCCACCAACAATGTGTTAATCCTTGGAACCCGAGTCAATTTTTCTTTCGAACTGTACAATGACGTATTATTAAGAATTGTACGGATAATATACAAAGCGGGAATTTAAATGGCAACACTCATTATTTTTGGTCCTCCAAAAAACATTGCTGAGAATGAAGTTACATTACTCTGATTATAAGGAGCACTCCTAATCATAGAACAATTTATTTCTCGAAACCTTTTTTTAATCAAATTTCCAGATCGTCGACGTCTTTCTAAGCGGAACGACATATCTTTCTGTATAGTTTTGTACAGGTTGAAATGTCAACTTCAACCTCTACAAGAATGTAACATGTCATTGATTTGATATCAAAAAATTTATATTAATATTTCCAAACATTATTGAACAACTTTATACATTCATACTCACATTCGAATATGTTTATTATTATGCACGTTATTAACACTGGGTATATGGAGCACTAACAGTGGCTACTTTACATTACCTTATAAAAATGACGAAAATGTGTCTATCCAAATTTTTTTGCTATCTTTTAAATAATACAGTATTTAAAAATAAAGAAGTTTTGTCACTGGGTTAGGTGTTGTTTTCACACCGACATACTCGAGCCGTATTATGTTACACTTTTCTACGTTCTGCACAAGTAAAAGAATAGTATTATCTGGACATTAATTGTCGCCGACCGAACCCGTGGTGGCGACGATTATCAATGAAATACTGTATATACCTAATGAAATAAAGTTGAATTCCTAGTGGATGCATCTTTACAATCTCAGTAATCGTAAATTCAAAATATTAGAACGCGTCCCATAAACTCAGTGTTAAATACAATAAATAAAGCGATTACAAAGCGTTGTCAATGTCGCCAGAAACACCCAAAACTGGGTGGATTTTCCTCTCCTCCTTTTCTCCTTCCACTATCCCATTCCACTACAATGAGCACACCCCAACGTCCCCTACTGAGACCGTAGACTGGCCACGTGACGTGCCGTGCAACGTGTTACCTGTTACATATTACTCTCGTCATCAGAGAGGTGGTAAACTGTATTCTGTTGTGCGGTATAAGAGAAAATTGATATCACTCATCGTGAAAACCGACAATGTTTCCAATAATCGGTATTATTATACAGAGGAAGATTTCCAGCTTTTATGTATATGTTATATATACCTCTTTGCACACATTTTTCTGTTATTATGAAACATTTTAAACGAACCAATACATATACAACTTGAATGAAAATATAAATAACTTCGAAACATGCAAGTAAAATATAAATATTTATTTTGAAATATCTTGAAATCAAAGGAGTGAGATTTTATATCCAAATATGAAAAAAATGTGTCCCTTCAAAGTTATGTAACATAGTCTTTAGCAGTTCCTTAGTAGAATTATATGTATATAAAAGAGATAGTTAGGTGTTCTCATTTAAATGTCACTGTATATGAAATTTTATATTGAGTTATAAGTATTGTAAATTTACAGGAATTAGGAAAGCGCTACAAAATACCGAGCTCTAACATATAAATTGCCACGTTTGCTACCGCCATCGCACGTATGTATGTTAAGTCCACGATCTCGTAGTTTGCGTGAAACTAATCAAATCAATTTTGCTGATATTTGAAATCATATTAGGTGAGTCTATAACTTCCCATTGGTAGATTATTTTATTATTTTATAAAGAAAGTACGTTGCATTTAATCAAACATTTTAATGATAAAAATAGGCAGCGGAACAAATGGTGGTGGCAAACGTGTTCAGAGACACGATGTATATTTAATAATTTCGTTAAGGGAGCATTCTATATTAGTTTCCGAGGCTGTCTATTCACCAATTTTTAGGAATTTATTTCACAAGAACTATTAAACGTTTTGCATTAGGATTTTTCGCACGTATTTATAGGGATTTGGAGTACGTAAGTTATCATTTTTAAGTAAACATAATCAAGGTTACACGAATTGTATATATTTTTTATCCTTCTGTCCTTCTGCTGATCGAAAACAAAAATTTAGGAAGTATATTAATCAATATGAATGTGGGGCTATGGTCTGAACCAAAATAAATAAAAAATCTTGATTATTTATATAATAGGCATTTAAAAAAAAACAGGGGGAAAAACGAAGAACTTAAATAATTTCGTTTCGCGCATTAACAGGATTTGTGCAGAAGATCTTCCCAAAATTTCAGATCAATTCGTTAACTAGAACTTGAGATATTGTGCATCAGTTTCGAAAAAAGAGGTTTTGAGAAAATCGTGTTTCAGGACTTAATTATGAATTACATGAAATGCGAATTGCCTTTTCTAAACTCCTATAAGTACGTTAATTTTAAAAATTCAAACAAATCTTTTCGAACACATGTTCTACAACACTTATACTTCTCAAAAAGTGGCGAATGCAAAAATAATCGACTTTTTAAAAATTAAAAACCTAACTACGCTCTATATTTATAAAGCAAGTATGTCAATGACGTTAGATCGAAATGATTCCATAGGTGACCATGAAATCGACTAAAGCATCCCTGACCGAAACAATTCAGTACCTGTGCCGAGGTAAAGTCCTCGCGAGCGAAACACGGGAGTTAGCAAGTGTTTCTAGGGGGAAAATTCGACCCGGCGAGGGCGAGGAATGGCTGAATGAACAAATGTATGTTCCCCCATTGCCGCCTACCAACCTGCGAGGGTGTCACCTCATCAATGTTCTTTATCACGTTTACGTGAGTAAAAGTACTCATTCCGTAGTAGTTAAGATATTCACATAATAATTATGATTGCGCAGAGCATTACTAATGCACAGCACTCTCTCCTTGCTCCGGCTTCTTTTGCGAAACTTGAAACAACTTGAAGAGAACACACGATTTCTTTTACGTTCTTTTAATCGTAAAAGTATAGCATCTCCGTTGCATTCTAGAAAATATGAAAGAAACCACTATAACATCACGATCTAGTTACGTTTAAATTGAGTGACTACATTAGTAATCGAAATAACAACGACGTATAAAGAACAAGGATTTTGTGTTTTTCTTTATCACTCTCAATTTTTCATAAATTTAAATGAACTAAATTTAAAGGCACAAAATTTGAACTTTAACTATAAAAATTACACAAATGTTTTTTGCATAACCCGATTTGGCAGATCCTCACAAATACGACGGTATACTATTTTACAACATTATGATATTTAACTAAAAGTGACTATTTTGTACTACATATTACAACTAACAGTTTCTGAGATAATTTGACTTTATCCTTGTTATTACTTTCGTTACGTAGACAGTTGCCCAAGCCTGTACTACATTACATCATGCAGTATAATTTCTTGAGGAAAATAATAGGATGAATACAGTCAAATTATTTCAGTAACGATAAGTTTTAGGACAATTGTACGATAGTACATTTTTATTCAGAATTTTCTATTCTATCGAAATCAAGCATAAAGAATACATCAGTCCGTTTAAAAGAACAAATGTGACCCGCATGTCTCACTTACGCGTCCACTTAGATATATCCGCTAAGATATTTCAGGTGGACAGAGTTCGTGGGACACACTGTATATTTCGTTTTAGTGTAATAACTATAATGTATACCAGTGATGACGAACCTATGACACGCGTGTCAGAGGTGACACGCCAAGACACTTTTGGTGATACGTTCTTAAGTTTGAATGCTATTATATTTAAGAAAAAATACTTGCATTTTCTCATTTAAAATAAATACGATTAGAATGTAATTTAAATAACGTATTAAGCATTCATGGACTTGAGGCCCAAACTTCAGAATATGAGAAGAAATCGTTTGGAGAGTGAAAACAAGTGTCACTACGAACAGGAAATTTTGAGTAACTAGAACCGATGTACCAGAAACTTTTAGCTTTATTCACGATTTTCCCTGCTACGTATTTTTATGAGACCTTATTCTCGGCTTTACATAATATTAAAACCGATAAAAGAAACCGACTGACAGAAGAAGTTAGTAACGCTTGCTTGGACTTCAAGTGCACGAAATAACAACCTTCAATTGAAGATTTAGCAAATGCAATTCAACAACAAAAAAGTCATTAATGTAGAGAATTATGTGTTTACGCTTTTTTAATAAATATATGTATATATTAAAAATATAACTCTTATTTACTAGGGTTGCATATATCACAAAAATTAGGGATATTTCAAGATGTGACATGGTACGCTATTTAAGCTAGATTTTTCCGAATTTTGACACACTGAGCTCAGAAGGTTCGCATCACTGACGTATACGATAGAATTGTCACACGTACATTATTTTTTACAGTTTGTAATAAGTCCAAAGAGTTTGGATAAGGAGATCAAGTTACAAATACCAATAGTCCTAGCCACTTATCCTCTGAGGCAAGAAGGTGCTCCAGCGGGAACCGCACCGTCGAAACGAGGAGCGCATTATCCCTCAACGTTGCCAATATTTCGACCGTGGCTGGACGACAAAGCTTTCGAAATACAAGAGTGAACGAATTTAGTTAAATCTCACCGACGCGACGCGATGTCCTCGATAGGTGGATATAAACTTCTTGAACGAAGACCCTCTAAGATTACACGTGAATACGACATAAACGGTATGAAAAATTTGAAGTGGAAGTACTTCGATAGTATTAATACGCTTATAATGATACTCTATTAAATGCAATGCAATTGAATATTTATAGTTTTCCCCAAAAATGGAGACATACTAAAAGTATAAAGAAATAATAGTTGAAGACGCTACTTCTAACAAATTCCTTTCATCTCATTTCTCCAGTTTTTTAGCATAACTCAACAACATTATGCGTTTAGCGATCATTATGGAACGACGTCGTTAATGTTTAGTAAATATTATACAGAGTGCAACGAAATATCTGACATTGCAAATAATTGCAAAACCATAAGCGATGTAAAAAGAGTTTAATAACATGTTTGTATGTTTTTTCTTGCAGATTATAATAATGAAAATAACAAATTTTTGTTTATAATATTCAAGATAATTTTTAAAGGTAATCTTGCGTTTTTGAATGAGTTACCATATTTCTATTTCGAATTCAAGACGATACATACTTTAAAATGACATTCAGTCAATGCAGGGTCGCGATAGAATCGATATTTTTTAAATCAGCAAGCCCAGAGTTTTGTTCTTCTACTTGTTTTTTTCATAGTGTATGCATCAAATTGCTCCCTTCAGCTATCAAACAGAACAAACATATACTTCATTTTTTGTATTTTCACTATATATACACAAAAATATGTTATTCCATTAAAAAATACAACGCGATGTTTAAATAACCTTGAAAATGATTTGTAAGCGAAAAATTCATTATTTTTTACATCGTAATCTACAATTTACATTAAAGAAGGCAATATAATATACATATACCATTTACGGTTGTGCAAATATTCACAACGACAAACACTCTGTATTATCAGTTATAAAAGAATATCGTAAACAATGTTGCTTAGCGTTAACGAAAACGTATGTATCAAAAATTCCATATACACCAAAAAAAAACTTTGGAGTTAGTGACGAATTATGTTTATAAGTGCCTAAAATTAATGCTATCGTTAACACAATTACTCTTGCACTGTAACGAATGTATAAAGTTAATATTTTTGTTATATAAATTAATTGAACATATTATATTGACACAATTGCCATATTTATGTACAGTAAATATGATCAAACAGAAGAGTATAATATTATATGTGTATAAAAAATAGATATAATGACAATAAAAAAGATACGTTAACAAGTTTTCATTATCAAGTTCCCATTTCTCCTCTCAATTTTTCTAAAACATTCTCCACTGTAGTACCACCAGATACTACAACAACTTTTTGTCGACTTCGGGATCCCTAAAAAAACATTCTATTTAGGAATCGTAATCTACGAAAATCTAATCGATAAAAAACTTCAATTAAGCTAACTTTATCCAAGGACACGTCCGACTTTCGCATTTCTAATACAGACGCTAAGTATTTTACAAGTTCCGTGTTTGCCTCGCCTTCGACAGGAGGTGCAGATACAGCAACACCCACAGCATCGGCAGAAATATCTACAAACGAATGAATTTCCTGATCTAAAGATGTAAATTTTCAAATTTCTTACATTCATTTAATAAATTACAAAATAATATTACCCGTTATATTATTATGTTTAGCTCCAGGCTTTGCTTGAATTTTTATAGTAACATTTCCATCTTTATCTAGACTCACAGGCCCTTTAGGTTCCTACCCAAAAATTATTTTATCAAGAGACATATGAATGAATTGTTAAAATATTTGCAAATATTCGAATACTGGAATCTGCATGGTATTTTTTGTAAAACTATATAAAATCAAATGTATAATCGCTTATATAATCGAAAGTGTGTTTCATAAAATATCCTTGAAAACATCATTTTTACATCGTGTAAAATGTAAATAAAAAATCTACATCTAATCAGAACTGGACATTTTAAAAAGCATCTAGTAAATTGCGAATGTAACGTTGCCATTCTTGTTATTCGCAAGCGACATCTACTTGCGTAGAGTGCAAGTTAGAGGTGTATCATAGAAAATGTCAAGTTATTTCCTGAATAGGTGATCAAACTTCGATCACACTTCAAATTTTCTTTCTCTAAATCAGCACCGGTAAGCTACTTTTCCAATTATCCACTGACCTCGTTAGCTGTTGGTTTCTGAGATTTGCTACTTTTCTTCGACGCCTGTTTCGACATCGCACGAATATTTGTTGAATGCTGTAAAATTTTTTTATACAAACACGTATTTCTAGAGTACCACGTCATTTATTATTTAGAAGTCATCTGCACCACATTTATGATTTGCTAGCTTTACTTCGTATGTATCCAGATTATTCTTTAACCTCAACTACTTGAACTGTGCAATACATCTGCGCACGTGTAGCAGAGGTGCCAACTTAACGCCATAGGGAAATTCTCTTAGCGCGCGAATTATAAAATCGTTCTTGTAACAGTTTTATATAGACAGATTCTTTATAACAGATACAAAATCAGTCTACTCTATTGTTCATATATAAAAAGAAATTAACCCTCTAATACACATATCCATTTTTCCATTAACATTTTTTCTAAAAACTCAGAGCCTTTCCTGCCAAGAATTTATTGTGCAATTCCAAGATAATTTAAAGAAAGTTGAAACAGTACGAGGAGTTTAATTCACGGATGTCACAGACCCAATCCATCATGATATGATCAAAGAATTCAACTAATTTAATAATCGTGATAAAATCTAGATCAAAATGCCCAAGAAATTTGTTGGAGAAAACAGCAAAGCTGTCGCTGCTAGGGCAAGGAAGGCAGCAGCAAAGGAAGCTGAAACTACAAGAAAAGCTTTGGAAGCAGAAGAAAAGGCTTGGCAAGATGACGATAAACAAATGCTAAAAAAAAAACAAAGACAGGTGGGCATTATATTTAAGGAATAATAACCACATTTTTAAACATATTTTTACAATTTCATGAATTTGTCACTTATAGGAGGAACAAGAAAAAAAACGTCAGCAACAATTAGAAAAGAAGGCAGAGGCGAAAGCTTTGCTTGAGAATGAAATGGCAAATATAAAAGTAGGTGGCAAGCAATCTGCTGCAAAACTTACCAGAGCTGAGGTTGTGGTTGCAACGGAAAAACGAAGTCAAGCTGCTATAAAAAAGAAGGAGGAAGAAAAACCGATTGAAGAAAATTTGAATAGATTGACAATTGAAGGAGAAACTGCACATGGTATAGACGAAGCCTTGACTATTTTAAGGTAAGAAATGCTAACACAATTTTATACATATAATACATCTAAGATCATTCTACTTACAGACATGTTTAATTTTTGGTAACATTACCTGTTTTAGTACGAAGGAACCGGAAATCGATCGTCACCCAGAGAAACGCATGAAAGCCGCATATACCAGTTTTGAGGAAAGAATGATGCCCATTATCAAAGATCAAAATCCGACATTAAGGTTAAGTCAATTAAAACAAATACTGAAGAAGGAATGGATGAAATCCACAGAAAATCCACTTAATCAAAAATTGCTGTTGAACCGCTGATAATACTCTATTGTAACACGAACGTACATAATACGACTGAATAGGTGGTTGACAGGAATACGTGGAATAAGACTTATAAATATAATCATGAATAAATATTCTGTACACAATTTTATTGCAAACGAATAAGTTATACTCCGGTAGTATAGAGAAAATCACATTGTATAAATCATCTTTGGTATAACTTATACGCTACCACATAGCCTCTAGATTGTATTTTACAACTTCATTTACAAACCAACCTTTCGTTAAGGCCGCGCAAAGTTGAACAATCGATGTAGCAACCGTGTACACGTTTTGGCACAGTCATCATGTAGACTAATGGAGTATGTTTGAAAATGTCAGTAATCACCTGTAGTTATTGCTCCGACGCATGTCGATATAGAAAAAGATTCGTAAAAAATAGTTATAAAAAGATTGGTTACATCATTACAGTCGTATAAAATAGTATCTATACAAACGAATTTTTCCCAACATAAACCTAGATTATATACAATAGGTTCTAATCTTTGTCTCGATGCATTAAATTCGCCAAAGCAAATTAAGCATAAGGCTCCATAATTTTTCTCAATGTACAATGAGTCGAATACCCGTACAATGAACTTGGTTCAAATATATCTTATTATGTAATAATATGTTTTACAAAATGTCCTTTCTGTAAATCATACGATCCTAACTATACTACCGCTACCATTTCTTATTTTTCCATAAATCTATAAAGCAATGTATCATGTGATTTACTTGCTCTGGGCAGTCAGTCATAGGTGTATGGCCAGCTGATGGTATCGCTTCCAAGAAAGCTTTCAACATTGTCTAAAAAATTAAAGAAAAGACCACAATTAACATAAATATTAACGAAAAAAAATTAAATATTCTATAATCAATGAAAAATATTTGTATACTTATATAATTAAAAATCTCTAATAATAATAGTTTGATCATTCTATTGAAAATTGCACCGTGACACATGTAAATGACAGCACCTAAATACCTTTACCATTTACAATTACCATCATTTTAGAGAAGATTTCAAAATCATAAATCTTCTTATTAAATAAAATCACAGTTTTAATACGCAGGTCGATGTAGCTCGCGAGCCTAATAACTAGACAGCGGATCTTTATGCAAAATAAAAATATTTTACCCGAAATGCAAAAAACTAGAGTGAAATAGAAATTTGTTTTCTTCCTTAATATGTTTCATAGCTTGAAAATAATATAACAGTATTTTTAAATTCTTTTACTATTTTGACTGTTTTAAATTACACCTGATTTTTGTCAAAAATGCATAAAAGCTGCTGTCTACTAATTATGTACACAGAGATTTACTCTGTATTAATATTAAGGTATTCCCTACATTAGATACTTAACTTTTGGCAAAAAGGTTTAGATTATTTTTGTAAAGAATGATACGATTTATTTAATATGTTTAATAAGATAATTATACAGGGTGCGTCAGTGAGAAATACTATCTAAAATAAATCGACCTCTATGTATCACTTGTATCAAAAAGTTTTTAATGAATTATGTAGCATTTTAAAGGCGTATCGAATTCGAAGAAAATTTGATTTTGTTATATCTCATTGTTTCCGAGTTATCAAGGTGATCTTAAGGGTTTTCAAAATGAACGCACCTTTTTTTTAATACCATGTTGTTACCGATGGAAGGACAAATTCAGCGAACTATATGATGACCTTGAAGTGACATTGCAATAATCTTTGAAAAACTCAAGGTCACTTAGATATTTAAGACAAATAAGATATAAAAAATCAAATCATACTCGTTTAATATGTCACTTAAGATGCTACATAATTCTCTAAAAAGTTGTTTTTATACAACCAACAAATATTTTAGACAGGAATTTTTACTAAATCATCCTGTATAAACTATTTGATCGATCAATATCGAATGAAGCTCGTTCGATTCGTTATAAGTTTGTTTAGGTACTATACCAACAATATTACTATTATCTTTTATTTACAATATTTTTTCAATAATCTATTTAGTATATATATCCAATGGTTTCCATAAAAAAATTCATAAAAATCGTTATAGTTATTACACAAGAAACTCTCTGTCTCTTAATAATTAATATTCGTGAAGTACGCATTCTCAATTACTATGAAACTTACTATGTTAATTAATCATTTTTTTAGTATCGCCAGTTGGTACTCATTCAATCATTTTCCAATGCCTATGGCGGAAGTTATTAATAACGCGAAGTAATATAACTCTGGAAAAAAATTCGTTGCGAGGAGTTTTCTCTTGTAACTGTAAACAACTGAGGTATTTAGGTGTTCCCATTTAACTACTATAATACCTTACTCATATTTTTAAGCACTGTTAATTGTGCGTATTAGACTGTGGTTACAGTGGATGCGTGTTTTGACGAACTAAATGCAGATATGAAAAGGCTGTAAACGTTCGAGTAAATGTTAATCTACCATAACATTGAACATGATCTAGTATAGACGATCTTAACTGTTTAGAAAGTCCATTTGAGATTTTGACGCTCAAGTGGAAGAAAGGAGCACATAAATGATGTTTCATAAACATTTCATTATGTATTAAATGGAATTAAAGAATATATATTTACTGACAAAACTTAAGGAAAAGAACGATCGTTTGAAAAATACTGCATATTCTTCTCTTTTGGTATACATTCGTTGAATTACAGAAATAACGTGAAAGGATAATGTTACTCACATAAACATACAATAAGTTTTTCTGTTTATAAATCGTGTAAGGTTAATAGTTAATATGGAATTGAAAAAATTAAACGAAGGCTTTGTAACAAAAGTTAAGAAAGTTTCTTTCTTAACATCCTCGAGAGTGGTTCGCATCATAAGATACTTTAAATATGACGTACAAGCAACATTTAACTCAAATCGAGAAGCAAAGGATAGTTGAAATGTTCAAGAAAGGCAACGCAAAGCTTGACATTTCGAAGGTGTTTAGTGTAAATCGTTACACAGTAACAAAGATTAGAAAACGATTTCAAGAATATATAAATGTTAAAACGGCACACAACCGGCAGACCGTGGAAACATGTCAGAAAGTAGATCGTCGAACAGTAAGACTCTCTAAATGCAATCTATTTTATATTACTACTGAAATAAAAATTTAATTCCTGTAAACATAATCAGCAGAACAATTAGCACTCATTTAAACGAAAATAATGATTTCTAAGTGTAAAGGGATATTTTAAAAAATCATATGCTGCCATGTCCCATTGAGAAAATGTCAACAATCTGGTCATTTCAACAGGATATTGACCCTATACATTCTTCTAATTTAAATTCATCTAGATTAACTAATTTATTCAAGTGGCTAAGTCAGTCTCTTGACTTGACTCCAATAGAACACCTATGAAATTACGGTAGACGTCAATTAAAAAGTTAATTTTTTTACAAACAAAGTAGAATTGGTTTGAATAAATGATAAAAAACACGGAGTAAAATACCGACTGAGTTTTGCATTCGATTGATCAAATCAATGCCATACAGATTCCACGGAGTCATAAAATCCAATAGTTATCCAACATCACGCTAGATTATTACAACAATTAGGGACATTTATACCTGTCAGTTTACGTTACAAATGATTATAAAATTTAAAGAAAATATATTTCTTTATTTCTGTCTGAAAATTTTTTTTAGATTTGTCAATTCTATATTAATAATTGCCCTTACATGAATATAATCGATAAAATTGATAAAATGAGGAACGGATGAGAATAAAAAAAAATATATTTGAAAACGTACCCTTTCCATTTGGCATTCCTGCACGAGTGACACTTTATTGTCTCTTAGGCCATGTATAAGAAGCGTCGGAGTGCATATCCTTCTATGGAAAACGCAGTCTCCATCCGGCCAGACCATGCCGTCCAAAACGTATTTCATGTGCGAGGGCCATTGTTCCGGTGGCTCGGGGCCACAGTAAGGGTGCTGACGGCCCCTCGCGGAATATAATATGTCTCTGTGAAGGCCACACATTAGGAAAGGAGCGAGGGTCGCTCTGAGGCAACAGTGACCTGCGCTTTCCGTGCTGGGTGCTGCTAAAGGAGTTGGTCCACCTCCTGATATTAAGACTAGCTGATGTATATTACTATCGTATTTACAGGCCAAGGCAGCTGCAAAACTGCATCTGTGACAAAAAGTAGCAAAATGGTCACTTCGTCATTGTACGGGGCATGGAATGATCAACTCGAGCTGCATATGGCTCAAATACAAAATAATATGAATACAGTAATGCACGTGTAACCCTTTGCTTGCACTCGGAGCTGTTTTAAGTTTAAAACCAAGACATTTTTTTTACCTAGAACATTTCCATTGTACATGATTCACTTCCTTTTATGAATATGGAGTTTATTATTATCGCTCGTCCTTACAACACTTAACATTTTAACAACTTCTTAGATACAAGCACAATAATGTAAAAATAACAGCCATTTGAGTGATAAGGGTTATTGGGTATGGTCGGATAAGGGAGTCAAATGTGTCCTCAGACCAAATTGATCTTTTTTCATACCATTCGATACCCAGACAGCACGAGTCGCCTTAGAGACGTCGTTTTTACGTCTGTTTTAGGTCTGAGCGTCTTACGTCTCAAAAAGGCGCCTTCTGGGAGGCGTCATTTTTGCGTCTGAAACAAGGCTCCTCAGAGGCGCCTTCTAGGAGGCGTCGTTTTTGCGTCTGAAATAAGGTGTCTTAGAGGCGTCTTTTCCGAGACTGAACAACTTGAATTTTTTTCGAGATGTTACACAGGGATCTGTTTGCTGTGCAATGATTAAAATACTGGTTCTTAAGTTTCCTATCTTTTGGAATGATCGATAATGAAAATATTTTTCAAAATATCGTTTATTATAAACACATGGATGATAAAAGTAGAAAAATTCCTTATATAGGCTTTTACTGTTTGATTGTTTTTTTTTCACGGAATTAAATAAAAAAGTGTAATATATGCGAAACTGATGAGCTATTGTCCACGATTCGAGAACAATAATTAATTAATGGTACAATAATTAATGTAGGGTGTGTATCTGCGCCGCTGCAATAATAAAAGTGAGTGCGCCAGTATGGGGCGGTCATTTTTCTACTTCCATTCATATGATTTTAACGAATTATCTGAGACGACCGTAATATATTTTTAATATAATGTGGCGGCTTCCTCCTACGCTCGTCACCAGAGGGACAGAGAGACAAGAAAACGCCTTTCCCGCTAGTACCTGATCCGTCGCCGATTCGTATATATACCGTACTAAGCCGTCCTTACGATATCACTGTTTCTAAGGCAAGACCCGCTAGATAGCCTTACTGATGTCGAGTCCTCTAGCGGGCCCGGGATCGAAACACGCTTTATTTCCTTTTCCTCCTTACCCATACATTTCAGCCGCTGCCAAATGGGAGCAACCGTAGCAGACGACAAAACTATAACCAGGAAGGACCCTGGCAGGTGCCAACATCTACTATCGATCTTACTCGTCCAGGCCGATGCCGTCGATATGACTTTTTTTTAAAATTCCGAAACAGACTCCCAAAAGACGCCTAACAAACACCCAAAACATCCCGAAAAGACGCCTAACAGACCCCCAAAAGACTCTTAAAAGACGCCTAACAGACCCCCAAAAGACGCCTATCAGACCCCCGAAGGGCGTCTAGGAGGCGCCTCAATGCGTTTGAAAGGCATGTAATAGGCGCCCCAAAGATGTCTTTAAGACGTACCGTTCTGTAACAAACGACGCTCCAGCGACGCTCCAGCGACCGTCGAGCGACCGTTGAGTCATCTTTAAGCCGCCTGAGTGTCTTGCGGCAGGCGTCTCAAAGGCAGCTTTGAGGCGTCTTTGTGCTATCTGGGAATAACCCCCCTTAGGGGGGGAGCATATTTATTTTTCTATTAATGTTTCCTTTATATATGATAAGTTTTATCCTTATTATTAATGGAAATATTTTTCGCATAGGAAATATGAATTATTACAATGATAGACACTTCATTTATTGAATCGAATAAGTTTTGTCTGGGTTGCTAAATATTATTAGTAGATATACAAACATATTCATTAATATTTCGCAAATAATATTTCTGTCTGCATGTAGTCGCGTTTCGTCTAACGTCGCCACGGTTTTGTCCTGATTAGTCGGTTATAGATTTGAGGTCTGTCACACGTAATGATCGTGTTTCATCGCTTTTTCGGAAATTTTAGAACCAGCCCGCATGGTTTCTGCACCTGTTATAAGGTTGTAAACTACGCGGTCTAAGTCTAAACTTGTAAAGTCGCTATACAAATGGTTTGGCATGTCCTTTCGTCGCTGTTGCAATCTGCTACATGTACATTTTGTAGTACGCAAACGGGACAAAATGATAGCACTAACACGAAATCTACGTTTCTCAGTTGTACATAAGCTACTGAATAACAAATATCGGACATGAAACATCGTCGTCTGGACGACGATATAACAGGGACAAGAGAAGAGTCGTCGACAAATCTCGAAGGGAACGGACGTGCCATAGATAAGTGTACTTCCTCCCTCTAATAAAGAGGCTTTTGGTTTATTACAGGAGTATACTTTTACTGTAGTGATGCCTAAGTTACGCAGCCGCCCACGTAACAATACCATATCGATATAAATTGCACACAGTATTGATGTAGAAATTAATACGAAGAATGTGGGACACGTTTTAAAAAAGTACAATCATTCAGTAGATAAAGAGAAAATTGCAGAAGAATTCGTATTTAAATAAGTAGGATAAAATCAATCATCTACAGGTTGCAGAAAAGTATATATGTAGTTATGAAAACAAAATTCTAAAGAGTCATACTTGCGATCGAGAAGAGATTCAATTTACAACTTGTTAGATGAACCTGATAGTCTCAATCATTATTATCACGATTTCAAACAGGAGCAACTGCGCTATCGTCAAATAGAAGGTGGTGGTGTAATGATCTGATCCTATATTGGCTATTACAGCATAAAGTATTTAGCAATTACTGATGAACACATAAATGCATCTGCCACAAATGTTTCTGAAGATAAATTTATTTTCCAACGCGAAAACGCTGTAGTTCATACTGCAAAGATACTGAAAGAATACTTTTCCTAAAAACAAATCAAATTTTAGAAGGTCCACCAAGATCTTCCGATCTCAACATTATTCAAAATAGTTGACATTTAATCTTGTCAAGTTAGTACAAAAAATAGCAAACAATTTGAAACCGTTGGATAATTTTAAACAACATGTTCAATAGAAGTATAGAAAATTATATAAATCTTCACGCATCAGAATCCCTGCTGTCATTGAATGTAAAAAAGGGCGCACCAGAGTATTACATACAAAATTACATTCACAAAGTTAATATTTTATGATCCAATTATATATCTATGATTAAACGCCTCCTGAAATAGTGTACACGAACAAATTTCAGTGAAAATAATATGTGAAAATAAATTATTGTAGATTCATGTAAATCTTAATGTGTGCTATCTTTTGGTCCAGAGTGTATGTGGGATTATAAGATCCAAGGTGGTAACATTTTCTTTCTCTTAACAACAGATACAAGCTAAGCAAATAAATATATTCTACATCATGAAATGAAAAGTAATGACATGTATCTTGCAAACGGAAAATTTTAGTTTGGAAGAGGATCTATCACATCATTACGTGTATTCTGCTCACCCATTTTGAACCAAACGTAAGAATAATTCGACAAAAAAAGTCAAGAAACCCTATCGAGACGTTTATCTCACTTCTCAGTATAAATTCTTTAGAAATTACGGAAGCACGCAATGTGTGCAATATAATTAGAAATCAGCCGGAAGCGTTGATCACCATGCAATGATGTAATAACCAAGCAATTATATGTGGAAAACAGAAAGCATTCACCGATATGTCTTTCTTTAAAACCTTCACTCTCGGTTACAAAAGTATAGATCATTCTATAACTTTTTTTACAGCCCTTTAAACCAAGATAGGTAGTGCAGATTACACTGTCCAACACCAAATTTGTTCCACAATAACTGATGGGTGATTCTTATAGAGTTTTCTGCGCTGATTCCGAATCTGTCCTTAGTTTTTCTCCTACGCGCACAGTTTTTGAGGAAAACGGATTTTAAAAAAAAAAACCTATTTTTCAACTTTAAACAAATATTGTGATGTTATTATAAAAAATATTGAATTGTTCTTTGCAGCATAAGATTCTGTAGACTTTCCCGAATACAGTGATATCCAATATTAATACATTATGATTGTTTAAACATGTTTAAACGATCATTAAAGACGGAGAGACACCAATTTTGCACAAATTTTTGAGGATATTTTTCAATTTATCTCAAAAAATAAGGGTCCAGCGGAAAATCGAACTATACCACGCGATAGAGCGGAGTTTTATCTTGAGAAACCCCCCTTTGAAGTTTGCAACATCGACGTTTTTACCGAACCAGAAAGCAAAATATCTTCGCCCGACATGCGTTGACGCCAGTGGTGCTCTTCCACTAGCGCGGTCGTTCGTTGGGATACGGAGCCGCGCGGCGCGCTACGGTGTAACGGCGCGTGGCTATAAGCGCGCAATTGTGTCAGCTTACTTAAATGTTATATTTTATTAAATTTTGTACTATTGTTATTTATTCTTTATTAGTATATTTATTCTGTATAAATTATTTTATGTATTTTTTAATGTTAGTCTCTTGTTTATAGTATATTTCATACAAAAAAGACCTCTTGTAACAAAAACATAATTTATTACAAAAAGCGGTAGCTTCAGTTTCATAAATTGTTTTTTTTTTGGGTAACGATCATATAACACGGAATTATAAAATACAATATATATTCACATTTTATTGTAGAAATGCTTAATAAAGATAACTAAATACGAAAGAAAAACTTACCTATTTTTTTTGTGAACTTTAAAAATGGTTCCGCCTTGCTTGTCGCTTATACGTGGTATGGCGATTTTCACTGATAAGTGTCCAACAATAGTCTGCAAGCATCGCACATAAGTTTTTTCCTTGATAACGTTTTTCAATTACTGAAATATCTTGATGAAAGCGTTCTCCATGTTCATCACTCATGTCACCAAGATTCGCTGGAAAAAAGTCTAAATGCGAATGCAAGAAATGTATCTTCAGTGACATATTGCATCCAAGGCGGAACCATTTTTAAAGTTCACAAAAAAAATAGGTAATTTTTTCTTTCGTATTTAGTTATCTTTATTAAGCATTTCTACAATAAAATGTGAATATATATTGTATTTTATAATTCTGTGTTATATGATCGTTACCCAAAAAAAAAAAACAATTTATGAAACTGAAGCTACCGCTTTTTGTAATAAATTATGTTTTTGTTACAAGAGGTCTTTTTTGTATGAAATATACTATAAACAAGAGACTAACATTAAAAAATACATAAAATAATTTATACAGAATAAATATACTGTTACGACGATATGAAGTTGCTTCCCCTGAACATATCGCAGAGGAGCCGTCCGATCGATGGATTTAAAAAGACGGCTGTTGGCGAAAAGAAAGAAGACAGATAGAAGCGAGACAGCAAATCGAATAGACGTGTCGCTAAATCAATCTACATTAACCATTGTATAGTTTCTAATAAATAAGAGTTGAAAGTTAATTATTAATTATGAGTTCACCAACGGGAAGTGGGCGCATTTTACGGAACGGTCGGAGCATTGGTCGCAACATTGGTGTCAGAAGTGGGATTTCGGACGATGTTGTGGCAGCGACTTCCGTGTCCGGAGGAGATGCCACTGTACTTCGAAGTTTATTTGGGGATCTCCAAAGAAGCATTTCCGGGCAGTTCTCGGAGCAACAAAAAGTCTCGGAGCAGAGATGGGAGCAGGAGCGCGCCCGTTTAGAAGAGAGAGAAGCAGCGGAGAGGGCTGTTCGAGCTGCGAGGGAGACTGACCTGGAAGGGCGATTCCAAATTTTGGAGGCCCAATATCAGGTGCTCGGGCAGAATTTTCAGAATGTACCATTTATAAATAGTTTTGCTGTCTCGCTTCTATCTGTCTTCTTTCTTTTCGTCAACAGCCGTCTTTTTAAATCCATCGATCGGACGGCTCCTCTGCGATATGTTCAGGAGAAGCAACTTCATATCGTCGTAACAAATAACAATAGTACAAAATTTAATAAAATATAACATTTAAGTAAGCTGACACAATTGCGAGCTAATAGCCACGCGCCGTTACACCGTAGCGCGCCGCGCGGTTCCGTATCCCAACGGACGACCGCGCTAGTGGAAGAGCACCACTGGCGTCAACGCATGTCGGGCGAAGATATTTTGCTTTCTGGTTCGGTAAAAACGTCGATGTTGCAAACTTCAAAGGGGGGTTTCTCAAGATAAAACTCCGCTCTATCGCGTGGTATAGTTCGATTTTCCGCTGGACCCTTATTTTTTGAGATAAATTGAAAAATATCCTCAAAAATTTGTGCAAAATTGGTGTCTCTCCGTCTTTAATGATCGTTTAAACATGTTTAAACAATCATAATGTATTAATATTGGATATCACTGTATTCGGGAAAGTCTACAGAATCTTATGCTGCAAAGAACAATTCAATATTTTTTATAATAACATCACAATATTTGTTTAAAGTTGAAAAATAGGTTTTTTTTTTAAAAAGCCGTTTTCCTCAAAAACTGTGCGCGTAGGAGAAAAACTAAGGACAGATTCGGAATCAGCGCAGAAAACTCTATAAGAATCGCCCATCAGTTATTGTGGAACATAAAAAAAGTTGAAATTTGTTGGACAGTGTTATCAGGCCGATTTTCAGGCACGATACTAATATTTATTTTGCGCTAAGCATACGCTATATTCGTTACACGATGTAATCTAGCCTTACTTCTTTTTTTTTATTAAACCCCAGTAACTTTGTATTGCAAAATTGTGTACATAGTGAACACGATGACTATCATGTAGATACTTTCAAAAGCGAGTTTGCGCAAATCATGGCGTTTTTAACGATTCAGAAGTTATCGCTATTTTAATTATTTTCTTATCCCTTTGTTCTTAGTAAGGGAAAAGACATTTGAATGATAATATCTCGCAATACTGAAGTAATCATTCTAATACGTTTGAATAATCCCAAGAATGTAGATCAAATGCGCTTTCAAGTTTAGCCATATGCATTCTGTCAGACGGACGCGTGCAAGTAATTACACGAATACCCACCGATTCAAACGTCAAGGAATTTGTAATCTTCAGATATTCGATACGCGATAGTCTCGCGTGTACCCTGCAATTACGATATACGAGATGCTTTTAAATAGCCGAAGATGAGTTCCGCGATTACATGCCAAGTTTTTCCTAGTCAGGGTTAAATAATTCTATAATGACAAAAAGTTTGAGTCGCAGATTTTTGTACAGAGTATAATATAATAATTTCAGATTATCTTTAAATTCCATGGACATTTATTTAAATCACTGAAAAAAATGTGAACAATTTTTCTTAAATAAAAGTTGCGGAATACCATTTACCTTTTTCTGTGATCGGTTATTTCTTTCAAATGTGTTTTCATTACACATAGATATTATGGTAAATTCTTCTATTTTTATATCAAAATTGCGTCGTCGTTTTATGTAAAGATATTTCATGTAAAGATTAGATTTTTCAAAAGTACTCTATCAAAATAATAAGTTATTAATTTTTGAGCTTTTATTTTTGTATTTATTTCGTGTTCATTACCGTACACTCTATACTAAAATCATAAATGTTCAAACTAATTGTTTAATAAAATAAGATTACTTTCATATAAAAGAATATTGTTTAATTTGTACAATTTTATAAATATTAATATTGAATAAAAATTTTGGAACTTACTTGGAATCCTGTAAACATTTTTAAATCTTTCTTGGTTGAAGACTAAATGATTCTTTTTAATATTAATTCATTATTGCTAAATACATAATAGTCCAAGACTTTAAACATGACAAAGGACACTGATTCATAGCAAAATGAATTGGAAATTCATGAAAAACGAAAATGTTTTACATAAATGTGTATTTATCTACCTTACTTATTTAGACAAAGTTGTTTGGGTAATTGAACTGTCCGTTAATCGTTCAATTTATTGACCACTGTTTTGATAACCGAGGTTTTACTGTTATGTTTCAAGATTTTCTTACATAATATTCCCTCTTTTGTTTACCCGAAGATAACGTGATTTCAATAGAGCTATGGAACTTCTGGCATTACTTAACCCCAGTTACAGTGTACAGGGGATACAATGCATCTCACAATAAGATCTTATATCGTATTCTATCGTCTTATATCGTAACATTCATCGTGACCACTGTCTTTATACGATATAAAAATTCCTAATTTTACACAATTCAATGCCTTTTTCATTTAAGCACTTCTTGTATAAAAAGTAATAGCAAAGGACCGTAAATACAAAACGGGATATTCGTTTCAAAACCAGTGAATGTGTTCTTGAAATACATAAAAATTTCAGACTCGTACAAATACGAATTATAATCATATGTAGGGAAAAGACTATAACACCCAAAAATAGTTGTGCATTAGTAGCAGCACGCACACCAAGCGAATCAGGTATTTTATTCAATGTTCTCCTGCGTGAAAGTTTCATTACTGACACCATCAAACTTTATCGAAAGTATATCAAACCTACGTATTGTTTCATACTTTATTAATTCTAGTATCCACAATTCAATATAGTTTACGAATTTTTAAAAATGTTGCTAAAATGCTTTTATAATGTTTATTATATGGAAAAATATTAAATGATGTCAGTACATTTTAATATTGTGATTCCTCACTAGTTTATATTTGAGGCGTTGTAAATATGAATATTTTAACTTTCTTTCTTATTACGTTTGTCGGTGAAGTGAAATTTTAACATCTTCCCCGTACAAGAATGAACTTGCATAAAGTACAGCTAAAAATGAGCAGGCTAAGGTGAGAGAAAAAAATAAAAAATTTGTCTAATCACCAACATTCGGCCATTGAATCCTTATGTTTGTACTATTATAGTGATGTTTTCAAGGCGCAAAACTAAATAAAACACTATTTATTTTTTATTCGGTAATGTAGTGACCATTGTGTTCTATAATCCTTGTCATTTTCCTGGCAACTTGGAGATCGCATGTTCGTAGAATTTCTGTTTTTTGTTAGTAAAAAATTTAGTTATATTACTTTTGACAGCTTAACTTGCTTGCGTAGCATTTTTACCCTTGCGGTAACAAAACAGAAAAATATGACGGCAGTGCTCATTTTGATTTTCCATATTTGGTGAGATCTTCGAAAAAAAACGCTTCGACGGTTATAAAGCAATATAGGGCACGAAATTACGTCCGAAATGTCAGCTATCAAGATATACAATGATTTTGTGACTTAGAATAAGATTAAGTAATAATAAGTGGAAGCAGTGCCATCTCTACACGAAAAACGAAATTACTTCCCGAATAATACAATATATGCTTATTTTTGAGTGGTTAAAAACAGAGGTTGTAGTATGTCATTATATTTTTTGTGAAATTATTTGAAAAAGATGTTTTGTTTTTATTTATAATGAATCAGGAATCTTTTTGCGTTCATTAACCTGTTCGGAGCTACTCGCCTTTCTCCTAATTAACACTAGGTTTACGGAACCCGTAAAAATGATGGGTTCTTATATTTTTAATTTACGAGAATTGAGATTGTAAAGATGCATCTATGAAGAATTCTTCAATAAATTTATTTCTTTGGATAGCCATACATTATAAAAAGGATGGCTACAAATTTGGATTGATACATATTTGTTGTTTTGATAAAGTAATGTAAAATTGTAATTTTTAGTGCTCCATAAACGTAGTGTTAAAGAGGCTTGGTTTATTTAGATAAATGAAATTTGCAGCGTCGAATGATTATCATTCCATTAATAAAGAAAAATATAAGATAATAAAAGAAAAAGAGTATTTACCCGTAATTGTGCGCTACCAGGACGCACTTCTGCCCGGGCTTGAAAGCGTAATGACACAAAATCGCATCAAGATCCTTCAGGATCTTGTTAAAGTGATAATCTCTGGAGCGACTAGGTGCCGAACTCATGCCGTGTCCCAGCATATCCGGCGCGATGCAAGGATATCCCAGAGCAGAAAAATATTGAAGCTGATGTTCGAAAATTTCTGCGGACGACCCAAATCCATGAATGAATACGATCATTGGCTTCCGATTTCTTCTAAAGGTGACCAAATCACGGGGAATTTGTTCATAACCGGTCGAGGACGTTTCCTCGATGTCCGGCCACATCTTTTTGTAATCTTCGAGTTCGATGGAAGCCGCCTCCTTCTTCACCTGGAATGGCGGCACTTTTTCATTTATGTTACTCTTTTCCATGGACTCGTTGGACTCGGCCGGATTCACGCACAACTTTTCCCAAAGCTTCGACATTGCGTTACCCTTTTTGTGCTTCAAGGACGGCTCGTTGCCGTTGTCCTCGAATTCTAGCCGCAGATTCTCGAAACTGGGCTCGTTAACAATTTCCTCTAGCTCCTTGAGATCCACCGCTGGTTCTCTACCCTCAAGATTATCCGTCGAGATATCGATTCCCCCAGCGGTTTGAACGCTCAGATCCTGCGGCTCGCCGCTTTCCGCATCATCCTTCCCAGTGACCTCCGATCTCTCTGTGCCTCCATCGTTACTCAGCTGCTTGCTGCTTCTCGGAATTACCTCCTCATCCGTTCTCTTTGTCGGCTGGCTCTGAGGATCGTTGTCCTGGCCACCTGTGCTGCACAAGTCCTCCCAACTGTTCCTCAGAGGCAACGATCTGCCGAGTTTCTCATCGATGATTTTCAGCAAAGATTGTTCCAGGCTAGGCTCCTGATCTGGCTGGAACTCGATCGTTTCAACGCTATTTATCCCTGAATCGATGCAATCCAATTGATCTAAGGTGACTTCCGTGCCGGCTGATCGACGCAAGTAGAAATCCAAGGAATCCGGATCGATCGAGGAACCGATGAACCCGCGATTAACATACCCCTCCCCGTTACTTAGTGTTTCGTTCTTGCACTCAGATTCCTCGTGCTTTTTGTCAATCCTATCCGCATGAAAGGAGAAGCTTATATCGTTGAATGATTCTTCGTTACCGATATACCTTTTGCTCGTTGTTTCATCGGAGGTCCCTTTAGTTAGGTCTGATCGCGGCGTGGAGTTCTCCCTCTTTTTAGAATCGGATGCATCTTTGATAAGGATGTCTTCAGCGCCGGCAATGTATTTTACAGTGTCATCGAGAATTTCTTCAAGCAACACGTTGATATACTTCTCTAAATCCTTTACGATTTTATATTTGATTGTTTCTTCATTTACCTGTTGATCGTTCACAATTGTTTCTTCCATGCTCGCGGGCGTTACGCCGTTTTCATCTGCTTTTGGTTGTTGATTTTCAGGTACGTTCAACCTCTGCAAATTCATCGACACCCTATGTTCCAACTCCTCGATCGCTTGTTCACTCTTCTCGACTTCGCAGAGACTTGTTCTAATTCTATTCAACTCTGCAGATAGAATTTGTTCCTCGGTGGTGCTCAAGCGCCGAGACTGTCGAAAAGAACACCTACAATTCCCAGACGAATGCGGTCGCCTGGACCAACGAGTGAAGAAATTGTCTGCGATGGATTCAGGTCTGTCGTTTGTGTTTTCATAATACCAACCGCTCTTCAAGGTCGGCCTTAAGATTCTCAAAGTACGACGTGGTCCAACGATGAAAAAGTCGCAATCGGGAAGCTCTACCTTGCCCGGACCTACTCGATTTCTGTTTCTCCAGTGCTCAAAGAATTTGGCATACCAGGGTGCCTCTGGTACCGCTTCTTCACCCCCCGCAGCCATATTTAGAGAATAATTCGCAACTTTTCACGATCATAAAGATCGATCGTTAGGTATTCTCAGTGGCCCCAGTACTTGCACACTCCCAGTGGCCACGTGATTCTTTCTCATTGATGAAAACAAAAATTTAGAATCTACTTTGTTCAAAAACTACCGGTACACAGTTGCAAACTTTTGTCTGTCTACATGCTACCTGCATATTCTCAGAGTCACTACAGTTGCTGCTTTTTTATATAGACGACTTTAAATACACGCATGTACTGATAACAGCACTCTAGTCTTTAGCAATTGTTAAGCTTTTGCTCTAGCTGCTGTCTACTCAAGTTCGAAGTTATTCATGTAATTTGAAAAATATTTTTTAAAAACTTTCCGCCATCCTCCAAGCGTGAATCTTATTCGATTCAATAAAATGTTTTCAAAAAATACGTTATTAAGAAAATATGTGTCTTTCGTAAATGTGAAAGTAATCTTCAATATTCTTCAGTCTTCAGCTTTGATGCATTTCTTTTTCTTGCAAAACCAAATACGTATTCGTTGAATGATATGTAGAACCACATAGAAATGCGAATCTATCTTCCTCTTATCATTTCCATTTTTCTGCATGGTTCTTTGAAGCGTTGTCCATTATAGTGTCATTGCGTCCAGCATATTTGCACAATTTCTTTTTGCCGACCGCGTTCCACTGGAGTGCATTCGTAGCCTTGCAACACTTTTCCTGTAGTTCCTGCAATCGTTGCTTGGTCAGTCGCGATTTCCCCGTGAAATACGAAAGTAACATTTCGCATGGCTCCCTGTATTAAGTAGTTCACGGATCGTCGATGATCGTTTCACTGTCGACGCATCTAATTGCTATCTTCGGCACTTCAACCTACGAATAACAATTTTTGTTAGAAGTCTTTCATCCTACCGAGAATAAAATGCACAATAATAATAATAATAATAATAATAATAATAATATACAGGGTGTCCCTGTATATTACGCAACTGGAATAGGTTGTACCTCCTAAACGGTTGGAAATAAAAAAAATCAAAGCTAAATGGTATCGGATGGTGCAGAATATCCAAATGAATTCATGCATTTTTGTGCATCGGTGCATCAGAAAAATATAACATCCCTTTTTCTTAAATGGAAACCTATGTTTTTGACTGGGCTGATTGATGCAGTTTTCTGTACTAGACTTAAAAGTATTAACATACTTATGCCCTAAATTTATTTGTTAATAAAATTATAAGTTATAAGTTATTGTAGCTAAGATTGTTGTAGATTTGTGAATTATTTCGGTCTGTCGGGAAGCGTTCTAGACTACCGGTAAATGATGCTCCATTACAATGTTTGTAACTTTTAGCTACCATAACTTCGTAACGAATAAGTTTACAGTATAAGTATGTTAATACTTTTACGTAGCGTATGGAAGACTGCATCAATCGGTGCATTCAAAAACATAGGATTTTATTTTAAAAAAGGGAACTTTTTCATTTTTCTGAGGCATCGATGCACAAAAGTGCATAAAGTTATTTGCATATTATGCACCGCCCGATACCACCAAACGGTGATCTGTAACAGTTTCTCTCATTTCCAACCGTTTTGGATGTACTTCCTGTTCGAGATGCGTGGGACTTCCTGTTCCAGATGCGTAGGACATCCTGTATAACTCTGTAGTGAGCATTTATTAACAAAAAAGATGTTACCATAATTCAGTCTGAAAAATATCTCACACCTAAAATCGTACACAACTAAGATATTGTTTTAAACTGAATTTAAATAAACTTTAGTAGTTTGTTGGGTATACTCGACTACTTTCCACAGCATACATATAATTTAATCGTCTTTGCATCGATCTCGCGATTTTGTTTGTTAAATCAGATTCGATTTTTGTATTTGTGTATCCGAACTTTTAATTCTTTCCAAACATGTTCGAGTGTGGTAAAGTCAAGTGATTGGGGAGGGGTGCTGCATAATGATTTTTGGACAGTTATAACACAGCCACATTTTGCCAATTTGCAGTGTGCTTGGGATCGTTGTCACTATAAAATTTAAAACAATTTAAAATTTCTAATTTTGGGGACAGTTTTTCATCCCTTTTTTAAATATTTAAATAGACATATTTATTCATATTGCCCACAAGAAATACTAAATTTTCCACACCGGCAATCAATATACACCGACATCATTATCGACCAACCTACATGTTTAATGGTTGAATTCAAATTTTGTTTTTTAAATACTTCGTTTGGCTTACACCACACAGTAACTTTTCCGCCAGAATGAAAGCGATTACGTTTTCTCTCGCCAGTAAAAACAACTTCTTTCCAACAATCAAAATGTTTGTTTAAATCCTTTTCTTAATATTTTTCCCGTTGATAATATTTTTAAATGTTTTTCCACCTCATTTGTTAATTTAGTTGTATTAAGCTTTGGCTAATTTTTAATTTTTCTGACTATCCATTTCTAATTGTACATATCAAACTTCTCATCTGTAGCTGTCGTCGAATTATTAATTTTTCTATTTTCAGTTTTAAAACGTTTTATAATACGTTGCACTGTGCACATTATTCTATCAATAATTTTTGGTATATCTCGCGACAAATTTTATCATTTTCAATATTTTTTATTACAATGCGTCGCTCTTCTACTGTCGCTTGATTCATTTTTACTATTTTTTTTCTAAAACGTTTAAAATTTTTCATTTGTTTTTCGGAGTCACCTAGGGGAATACCAAGGGAACGTATACTGTACGATTTTAGCTGTGAGACGTTCTTCAAACTGAATAATAGTAACTTCTTTGTTGTTAAATTAGCTTCCTTTTTGGCATGTAATCACAATAAACATAGATACATTTACAATATATATTTGTTATATTTCTTTTTCTAAAAATCATTCGTAAATTTTGTTTCCTACAAGAAGGATATTTTTATATGCAGTGTATGATTTTGGCGTTGACCCACTACATTTCGATCGTGACGAGTATGATTTTAAATCTGGTAGCATAGTTCTGTAATTTCAGACAAAACAGTAATAAAGTCAAAATTAAGTGGAGTACGATTTCTTCAGTAGAGTACTGCTCCTACATAAGATACTTAGATCTAAATTCAAATTCTACTAATTCTTATACATTATGACTATATACAAATCAATTACATAAATCATTATGACTAAATACCTATAATCAGTTTGCGAATAAAGTCGTTTTATGACTGACATTTTTATTTGTTCTTACATTTATTCATGATATCCTATTTGTCTCCAGGACTGTGGAGTCGGAGTCGGAAGAAAATACTGTCGACTCCGACTGCGTGTTAGTAAAGAAAAAAATGTGCTTAAAATAATTGAAAGTTGAAGTAAAACTATTTATACATATATTAAAAATACTACATATGTATGAAAGTACAAGTAAATATTGGACTTCACTGTTCTTCGTGTTAGAACGAAATTTGCGTTGCAGTTTGTTCTGTAGGAGTAGAACTACTACAATTGTAGTGATGTCAAACGCCGATAAAATCGAAGTCAGAATCGGAATCGGAATCGGAATCGGAATCGGAATCGGAATCGGAATCGAAATCGGAGTCGTAGTCGCATTTAGGATTTTGATTGCCGACTCCGCAGCCCTGGTTTTTCCAATGCATATCATAGAATATTAACCTTCTGACAGCGGATCCCAGGTCTATTTGACATAGAATATACAAATCGTCATTTAATTACTCATTTTCTGGCGATTAAATTAACCCTTTCAGTACGGCAGATTTTTATGGTACCGCTTGTACCATATGGCAGGAATTCAATCGCGATCTATACTGAGAACGGCGAAATTTCCTGTCAGTGTGCATTTCTCATTGTAAAGTGAACGCCTATACGCGCTTATCGTTTCACCGGACCGCAGTAAGTTAAGCGTCTATAGGCGCCAACAGTAGCCAAAGGGTTAAATAGACAGCTGTTACATTAGAAAAAAAGGAACACTAACGCGTATTCAAAAAATACTTTCAGAAATATGTTTAAAAAAATTCATAAATAAAGCAGTGAATGGTCATAAACATCAATTGTATAGTTGTAAGAACGGACTGCTGTACGAAGGTTAATAGTATTATATTATAAACTGCTTTAAGGATTAATGCATATCACATTTTACATTTTGAACTAATGGTATCAAGTACTACATATACGTATGATCTGGTTAAAAAAATATCATATGTGTAAATAGTCATTACATTCTCACAGATAGATTTTAAGTTATCCAAATTTTATAAATGTCATGTGAACATTACCTTGTATTATCACAACATGTAATTACAAATGTTGAAATTTATGACTGATTTGTCTATCACCCACGGAAACATGTGAAATAGAGTCGGCTAAATTATAACACAACATGAGTGAGATGAATGATTCGAATATTGCATTTCATCAATACAATACAAATTACTTGGATAAGAAAAATAATATTTAACACTTTTGGTAGTGTGAACTGCGGCATTCTTTCTGCTGAAAAATTAAATTGGTAATACCAATGTGTACAGCAAACTTCATAATTTATACTTGTATCAAATTATAATAAGCGATGCCCGTTCATTCTGTTTTCAACAAATACAATGTCACTTTTTCCATTGCTGCCAAAGCTCATTCAAATGATTGTACCTTTTTCATTCATTTGAGGCCACATCTGGCAATTTTCTTTTTATCTGGATCATTCTGGTTGAATCTTTCTTTTTATAGGTAGATATAATTTCTTCTTTCATTGTATAGTCGGTCACGGTAACATTCGGACATTTGTAAGAACTTAACCCTTTTAGTGCCGGAGGCCGATATATCGGCTCTTGGTGCACTGGCGAGAAGTGCCAGAGCCGATATATCGGCCCGCGACTTATAGCGCTTCACTATTCGCATTGCGGGAGAACTCTGTCTCAAAATAAATTTATAATACGTTATAAATGGTCTAATTCCATTACGAGAAATTAAAAAAAATAGTTTTTCGTTTTAACTCTTTGTGGACGACGACTTTTTCCTATCGCTTGGAGCTAACGAAATCTAACAAACACCGATGGTCGCCGTTCAGGCGACATCCGACCTGCGGCGTGAATCGCCGTGGCGTTGGGCCCTTATCGGAACATGGCGACAGCGTTTTATAAACAACTGTTTCAAGACTCTCACGAAATAAGATCGCATTGCCGCAGTGAGACGTAGGATCAGTTAGTTTTTCTTCGATCGTTGTCGTGAGCAGTATATTTCGTTTTGTCCCAGTGACAGTCTGAAAGCGTCATTACAATGAAGTATTATGCAAAATTATATCATAAATATATTTATGACAACATCATTTTGTTTCAGCAATGTTATATCACCTATAACAATTACGTATTTCGGAAGAGATAATCCGTCCGGCGCTTACCATGTACCTTCGAGTTATTTTTTGTGTTTGTTATGTAATATTATTTATCTTGTTACAAAATATATCGGAAATGCAAAGTATATACTTTGTAATAAATGGTCTATATAAAATTATGATGAAAAGATGACTTTTTGTATGTGCAAATACGTTTTGTAAGAGAGAACTGGACTTTTACTTTCTTTATGATCTTTTATACCTTTGTTATTTATATAATTTTCAATGAATATAGAAAAACTAGTGTCATTGTTTTGTTCTCTATTTCGTCCTTAATATACTGCTTTTTCAATCATGTAAATATTGTTTCTTGTTTGGTTTTTATGACCATTTTCCCAAACCCTAGTAAAACCGTGAAATTCTGCCGGTTATTCTCGCATAGGCACCTCTTTTTCGCCTGGCACTAAAAGGGTTAAGAAGACGATAATATGTACACCTACATAAGTACCTATTTAAGGCAAATTCGAGGTTCATTACACAGATTGTCACATAGTAAATAAAAGGTCGAAAATTCACAGTACATGTTCATGCGGCTGAAAGTGTTGTACCCAACGCTGCGGTAGTAAGTTGATATTTAAAACTATAAGTTAGAGGAAATTTTTTCGTTTTCTCAGTACAAATAATAAACACTTAACGAGAAAATAACTTTGCTATTAATATATTTATATTAATACAATAAATATAGATTTTTTTAATGTGTGTTTATACCACGTAATAGATTAAAACTTAACTTTACTGAAGTTTACAATTTCAAAGTACAATATAAATATTAAAAATAAATTCCTATTGATTCGGCTTAATACATTTTCAAAGCATGGATATAGAAATTAATTTTACGCTTTTTCTACCAATCAAATATTTTACAAGGTTAAATATATTGACTTTTACAAATATCTACAGTAATTGGGGCATCCGCAGTAACATCTACACTTACTCTAGCACGTAAAATGGAATATTTTTCACGAGCGGAAACCGTGAAGGATCGTTTATTACTGTTTCTTATACCGCTCTTTCAACAGGTTCTAAAGAACTTTCTTATTTCACTTCATAGACTTCGAAATTGTTTACATTGGTAAATTTCTTAACTCTAAAACTAATTGCTTTTTCTCTTTATGTAATGTCTTCCCGTTATTGCAGTCTACACAACACTATGTCTGCATGATTTAAAGTCCAGGGCACTAAGAAATCTGATTGAGAGTTCAAATATGTTGACATTTCGCCGAGACGATTTAACATATTTCCTTCTTAACGTACAATAAACCTCAACTCTTGCAATTAAATATCATGTTACTAAAATTGCAAACTATTTGAAAAATTCTGAATGTACCACAGAATACTTAATAATAGCACATTTGTGTTATTAAACTTCGCGTCAAAAAGTTTCCAATGTATAATTATCGGAAACAAAAGTTCGTGTCCAATTTAAAAATGAAACGCATGCGGTTACATTTTCAAATAACAGGTCTATGAAATCTGCATGGCTTTTCTTCCAAGAAAGTCTTGAGGCCTCTGAAAATTGGGTACTTTTTGTAATCATCCGATATTTTTATAAAACCTTTATTTGCTTTAATATATATGTAATTCAATATGTAATTCTTTTAAATGAAATATAGTAATTATAAGTTTTCGATAAACAATTTACCTCTACATTAACAATTATGATTCTTTCAAAAAAATACAATTACCATAACGACTTCTACAACAGATAATATCGTTTTGAGCAATGGACGCAGATTTTACAAAACTCACAAGTTTAACAAAAAATAAAGCTAAAACGGCGCGGCGGAAAATGGTCTGTAGGATAACTGTTATTAATCCATCTATAAGCATACATACCTATGTATATTAGGTGTAGAAGTAAATTCATTCCGGTTTTTGAGTACAAATTTCATCAAAAAATAATTACAGAAAATTCGATATTGTTATTAACACTAAATTTACGAAACCTGAAAAAATGACGGGTCCAAAATTTTTTCATTCCCGTTTGTCGAGATTGTAAAGATGCATTTATGGGGAATTTATTAAATACATTTATTTCTTTGAACATATATTATAATAAAACCCGTTAAAAATCTGAATAAGTACGTTCTTGTTACTTTTACAAAATAATGTAAAATACTAATCACTTTTAGTACTCCACTAACTTCCTGGTATCTTTTGTGCGTTATCGTGATCAAATCGATTAATCGTAACCATGAAATTGCCTTTTCCCTTCTACTTTGTTCATCAAATTCGAAAGGTTATGTCAGGGGATTTCAATATTAGGCAGTATTTTACTATTTGTTACGATGACGGTGCAAAACTTGGAAAGACCGAGAAGATATTTCTATTTGTTTAAGTAGTTAATATCAACTATATGAAGATATATGAAACGAACTTATTTCTCGCCTAATTAATCCTGAATTTATATAGTATTATGCGCGCGGCATTAATCATGCAAATATCCCTTGTATTTTGTAATTTGCACCTGCTAAACAATTTTTTATGATATATTTTATATATCAATGCGAAAAAAAATGTTATGTTTACATAAATTAAATATAATAAATACTGTTTATACGCGTTGAAGTGTCAAAGAGATTTTAACGTTCATTGTTTTTAAATAGAATACTGTATTTGTTATCGCTGTGTAATAGGTAATGTTAAGACGATTTTAATAAATTATTACCAAATATTATTTTGAAGGTCAAATATGCTAGTGAAATTAATTTACATTAGCAAAAGTGTTCCAAATGCTTATCCGAGAGGAAACAACAGATCAACTTAATAAACTTTACCCAAATTAAATTCGTGCATAAGACGTGAAGTATGCGTTTCGTGACCAAATAACTCTTCAGACTTACTGTATTAGATCTTCTTCTATTAGGAGTATTAACATATGTGTCTAAAGAAGTGTGGTCAACATTTCGAACATCTTGCTGAATGTACAGATAATGACTTTTCCTCTCCATTTTATTGTGACTTTACTACATTTAAAAAATGAAGACGATCTTGAAATCTTTCTCGCATCTCCGACGTAAACAATATTTACTAGACCTTCAATAGTTTCTCTCAATATTATACGAGATTTACGTACAGCATATTTTTTGATTATTGCAAATTTAAGGTGAACGAAGTCATATATTTTTTAAAACTTATTTTTGAATTTCAATAAGTCATTTAATTTCTTCTTTGCTCACTATGCAGACGATGTACAGATTTTATTGCTTTTTTCAACAGATTCATATATTTTTCAAATAAACGGTATGAAAAATATAAAAACTAAAATTTATAGTGTACATGATTTTTAATAAAAACTGCTAGTTTTTAAAATATTATTCATGAAAGAAAAAATGAAATTAATTATTCTCAAACTTGTACATTCGATTCAAATTTTATTATATTACATGTACCTATAGTTATCGTCCGACTTATAATCCACAAACAAATTTATTTACATTAATGGTAACTGTTCAAATCTACATGTTCGATTTTACATGTCTTACCTTTAAGTCAAAAACGAGAAAAGGACTATTTTTTAACATACATTTATAATTTCAAGTTGATCGATGCAATACTTTCGCAATATTTTCGCGATGTGCTACTGTCACAAGAGCGGTATTTATGTATATGTACAAAGATATGTCGGAAAGAAGAATAAAAGTTCATACGACGCTTCGTTTACAAAACACCCTGTATATCTACTTCGAATTTCTGCTTAAGACTTCAGGTGTGCTGATACTGATCAAAGCAAAAAAATTTCATCTTTTTTATGTTGGTAAATAAGATTCCCCGTTAACAACTATGAATAGTTTTTCTACGTCCAAGGTACCAAATAATTAGAAAACTTGTAGACTAAACTTTCAGTACCCTATTTAGCTGCCCTGAAGTAAGAAATGAAATTTCTGTTTCTTTAATATCACATAAAGATTGGTATTTGTGAAATAGGGACAAAAGATACTTACAGAGTATATAGACATATAGAAAGAAACTGAGAAAGCATACGTATTTACACATGTATATTTATAAATAAACAGATAAATGATCGAGATATAAAGAGACGATATGGAACAGTTACGTCATAGAAAATAAACACAAGCGATTGTCACCAAGTTTCTATCGACATATTTCTTCGTACAAGGAGGTGCATACAAGACATTTAAAATGTTTAAGTGTAACAATTTAAAAAACTGTCAATCATTTGATGTAAACCATAAATCATAATACATAATTCGTTCTACAATCTGAAATTTTTTATAAATATTCGATCATAAATAATTTTCGCATCCATAGGTAAGTGCAAAGTATTATTTTCAGAAGTCGCACAATGGTCCAGAATCCCGGAAGAGTGGCCTAAGATTTCATTAAAAACTAGCTATCTCCCATGTCTTTGTTAAAATAAACGTAAAATTAAAAATAGCAAAATGTAGCAGCTGAAGTTCAAAGTCTAGAACTTTTAACAGTTTTTTGAAAACTTTTCTCAATGCTTAAATTGTTATAAATTTAAACTATTTATATGTGGATTATAAAATGCTGAAAACCGGATTAAACGCGTGAAATACACCTACTAAGATATGTATATGAAACCACCATTAAAACCTGTTTTCTGGTATTCTGTAATTGATATCTAAAACGTTTAATTTTATGATCTTGTCTTTAGAACGCTGTATCTTATCACAGAATTATGTAAAATGAATAATATTTTGGATTTAGAAGCTTTGAAGCCTTTTCACTTAATAATAAACAAATTTTTTCAAAATGTCAGATTTTTAAAAATCAGTTTTGTCCAGTTTTTTGCCCATTCTGGACCACTGTGCGTAACGTCGACAGCGCATAACACGTGTTTTTTCACTGAACGTATTTCCATTGGTGGCTATTGTTCTTGGACTGATTAAAATGTAGTCTTCATATTTCCCGCGACAGAACTGTTTAATCGCGTGCGGAATTTATTTTTCTCGATATCCGGATCAGGTTTTGTATATTTATACTACGCCGCAGTGTAGCTTGCAACAATTAAATGTCAGGTATAGATACATATGTTTCTTTTTCAGCCGTATGCAAATTTGTTGATGGAAAGTTTGATACGCGCGCTTCCGTACTATTCCGATTCGCAGAGTGAGTGTACGTCGGCTACTTTATGCCTTGCATCCTCGATAGAACTATGTACCTATATTCGCAATCCGTGTCCATTACGCAGCTTATTCGAATAAATCAGCTCTTGACACAGTAGCCGGTTAGTCATCGAGCTATGAAAATCAGCTCCGATACAACTTCTCCTTCTATAATAGTACATATTCAGAATTCTCTATAAAACCTAGAAATAGTATATAGACGTTGCAAGAAAAAAGTCCACTACGACTACGAGAATTTAGCGAAATAAATATTTTCAGAGCAACAACAGTAATAGCGTTAATGGATTGCGTTTAGACCATTTACAACTACACTACAGCAACACAATGAAATACGTTTCCTCATTCCGCTGCATATACCGTGACAACGAACATTCTTACAAAAGAAAAGATCTCATTGTCAGTGTCGAGTATATAATTACGAAATCCCTTCATTCTTCTTGAATATGGTGCACAGTTCGTTAGTTGGTTTAGTAAACGCGTTGCGGTAAACATCCTATTATTATACTTGCCCTTTGAACCTTTGCTGTCGAGCGCGTTTCTTCTTTGCCACGGGAAGACAGTCAGCACACGTCTCGGGAAAGCGTGGTTCAAAGCCGACCGCAAGCTTTTCTCAACCCTCGGTCTCGGAACACACGAAACCACTTGTTGCTTCTGGCAGTGACTCTCACCTTGTATCGCTGTCACTCCACACTCTATACTCTGTACTAGGCACAGAAAATTGTCTTTGGCACGGAACACGGAACACGGGTCACGAGTGTCACGAGACGTAGAGAGCCAGCACTCGTGTCGTTCACAGTGCGTATCGTATTAACGCGCGCATTAAACCGGTAATTGGCACTTCCTCTTGGCGCAGTCTGTTCTCGCGAACGAAAAATTGGCAGTCGAGAACGTGATCCGTAAGGGGGCCCACTTTCACGAGACACGAAAGCTGCCCGACGGGGTTACACGTCGGAAATCCATGTTTACTGGCTCGTCTTTTTCGGCCGATTATCCGCGGGACACAAACCGGACGAGCACCGTTTCGACACGCTCAGACGCGTGTCAGCTACTACGGCCGATCTCAGAGACGGTGGAAACATCCGTAAGGAAACCGCGTTAACGAAGTTACAAAGAAATCCGAGAAGTCTGTCGCTCTCCTTGCTGTTGTCTTGGCTGTCGAAGCAGAACCGTGTCGACTGTATGCACGACGAGGTAGCGCGCATTTTCGTGGGCGTGGAGCGATGAATTAAAACGGGAAAATTAAAGACGATTGACATTGAACCGCCACACGTCAGGTCACGGCGGCCATTGCGCGTCCCGAGGCACACGCACGCCGCGCACACGAGACAGCGCCAACCCACTTCGAGGCTCGAGCGCTCCTGTACCTCTACATGGTGTCTCCAATAATTCTGCGTCCCATTGAGTGTTCGGCAAAATTAAATAAATTTTTATAGAAATAATTATTTGAGTAGAATTTTATTTGTAATTTGGAATTTCAAGTAACAAACAGAAATAAATTATTTATTACTTGAACAAGTCTAAATACATTATTTAAATAATGAAATTAATCGTCATTTACAAATAATTTTTTAGTTATTGTTTGCTACTTTGTATGCACTATTTATTGCATACTGAACAAAATTTTATATTACCGCCAGCGATGGATCGTAATTTGTTACCAATGATGTGTATAACGTTTTACTTCTTCATTTTAAGAAGGCTGTTTCCAAGAGATATATAATAAAATTAGCTTATAAAAAACTATTCTAACTTCTTTTAATATCAAGAATAGTAAACCAGACGAGTTCGTGGATTTTAATGTGATTGTAAAGCAAAAGATTTATGAAAATTCGCAAATGATCTGATCAGAACATCTAATACAAGTATATTTTCAAGATCCAAACTTGGAATATAGAAGTCTGAAAGCTTATGCTGCAATGAAATCTGCATTCATAAAATAAAACACACTTTTATCGCCGTCGGCTTCAATAGAACTAACGTTTTCTTTAGCTCACTGCCCGAAATTTCTATTAAGTCACCATATTTTTTGACAAATTCCAATTAATATTGAAATTAATTAAAGAAAGCGTATACATCGGTTTCAAAAAATAAATACACTATTTATTAAAAAAAAAGAGCAAATATACAATTTAACAGAAAACGAAATGCGAAATTTCTATGAAGCCAGTTACATTTTTCATAAATAAATTAAAAATTAACAATAATTTTCCCCCTATTTCTATATTAATAATTAGTGTAACTAATTCCATTTCGTTGAATAACATTAAAAATTCGGTTTAACATTAATAAAATTAACTTTTGAAATGTCTCTTTTGCAATAGATACCCATGCTTTATTCAGTGCATTTCTTAACTCAGTGACTGACCAACTTATACTGTTTACCATTACTATAAATTTTTCGCACGATGCTGTCACACAGATTTACAATGGGATTTCATATCGGGAAAGAAGCAAGCCATGTTCAAGCTTTGATAAATTTTTTAAGAAACATGTAAATGTAAATGTAAATAAAATTGTCGTCTACAACATTTTCGATAAATGGTATTAAAATCATTTCTAACAATTCTGTGTATTTTCCCAAATTCATCTCGTAGCTAAGAAAACAAATTGGAGTCTTCCTGTCGGCTCTGAACTCTGAACGCAGGCTAAATCATTAGCGAACCACCACCGAAATTACGATTCATTATTGCCATCTTTATTTCACTTCCCAGATCATGTCAGTAATATTGGCAGCCATTTGGTCCATCTGGATTGAACTTCATCTCATTTGAAATAATAACAGATTTCTATTTTTTCGATTCCCAGAACATGCGTGCCTGTGTAAAATCGAGCCTGTTTATATGCGTCTTTAAGGACTTGTTTGCGTAGTCGTACCGTATAGAAGTATTTAAAATTTATTGCATACGCTTCCTTGTTATTAGCAGCTCTAATTAAGCCTCAAGTTGTGTTGCACTTTTCGTTTCTTTAGCTGCAGGCCTCATTAGCAATGGACACATCACTGTATATGATCGATTCATTTGTCCGCAATTATACAATTAGAACAGTTCCTCACTAGGTAACTCTTTTCTTCGTGGTATTTTAATACAGATGAATGGAATTATGACAAATAAACAATTTGTATGAATTTTAATACCAGTCATTTTAGAATATTTGCAGTTTGCTGTAATTATCCGCTTCACATGCAAACAGAAAGGAAGTGAGTCTGTAGAAATTTCGCGCTTGTATTCCGCTTCCCGTAGGAAAAAATTAAAACAAACGCAAAATGTAAACATAATATAACATAGATACACCGGACAAAATAACAAAATATAAATATAGATACACCGGAACAACAAAATTAGAAGTATTTTAAAAATATTCCGCGAAAATGAAGGTAGATTTATGAAAAATATACTTTCGCATAACATGTTCGGAAAGCAAGTTGTTTTGAGAGCAAACGTGAACTATTTTTTCATTACATAAAATAAAACGGAAAAGACAAAACGAAAAAATATTTATTAGTTACTCCTCCATTGCATATAAATGAAAAATAAAATTTTATTTACAAATAAAAAACAATAAATAATTTATTCCTGGCATTATTTAAATTAGAGCCGGGTAAAATAGTATTTTAAATAGTAAATAATCCTGTTTATTTTAATATATATTATATATATATATTTTTTTTTTGTAGTTCACATTGTTAAAATGAAAATATTTTATTGAATGAAATTTTACATCCTATGTAAGATACTATTCTATTTAAGCCGAACAGAATTTATAATATTAAATATTATTTAAATATAACATCGTATTTCAAAATTTATTCTCTTTCGAAGCGTTACACAAACGACCATTTGGAAGCATCTAATTATTCTGCATGAATTTAATTATTAATTGAAACAATATCTTTTGTAGTTTGTATTAAAAATAATTACTTGAAATAATATTTTGGCGGAAACATACGAGAAATAATTATTTCAAAATATTTCATGCTCTGAAACTCGTTTTACGATGTGCATATAAACACTTATTAATGTCATGATACATCCACAGCTACCTCGCAAAGAGGATTTCGTTCATGTATGAAGTATACAACTCTTTTCTTATACGGACAATGACAGAAATATTTATTTGAAATAACTATTTGAAGTTCGCGTGGGAAAATACATACTTGAAGTACGTTTTTCATTACACATTGTAGTTTAATAACAGTTTACAAAATAATCTCTGAAAATATTTTTATTTTTGTTTCAATTAGTATTTTCACTAACACTGGTCCGTTTAGAATCGATCGAAATTTTTTATTTCTGTGATTGATTATTGCTTAAAGCATTATTTTCTGGCAGGTTTACAATAGTTTATCAAAATCTACGATTATCATAGCTTCTTGGGACGAAAAGATGTTGTGGAAAGGACATGGTCTGGTTGAAGTCACGAACAACATATATTAATTGAACAACACATATATATATATATATTTAATAATAGAAACTACATAACGCCATGCACACTATAAACCTCGTAGGGCCTCTGACCCTCGCTCCTCGCTCTCTATATCCCCTTGCAGTTACCGGACGAACCGGCAAGGTAGGTTCCCTACAATCCCCCCCCCCCCTTACTGCAAGCATGATTGTGCTTTCATCAATCTATCTGTGCAGCGCATATGCTGTATTTTAGACAACGGCTTTGTCAGTACGTCTGCCTCCATCGTTTCCGAGCATACATGTCTTAATTCTACATTCTTTTTCTTAAGCTCACCTTTTACAAAATAATACTTTCTGTTTATGTGTTTCGTCCTATTAGTTACGTTTTCCTTTCTAATCCAATCTATTGCCTCTTTACTATCTGTATTTAGTTTTATTGGTAATCTAATGCTATTATTTAACTCCATATTATTTATTAAGCTCGATATCCATAATACTTCTTGAACGCTATAGCATATTGCTATGAGTTCTGATTCGCATGTCGAAAGTGCTACTAAATTTTGTTTCTTACTTTTCCAACTTACTATATTATTTCCTATTTTTAACGAATATCCGCTGTAAGATTTCGCATCCGGTGTAACATTCCAGCTTGCATCTGCGCTTACGTTTATGCTATCGCCCTCTCTTGTATAGTTCAGTCTATATTCCTTAGTTCCCTTCAGGTACCTGTAAACTCTTTTTAATGCTGTTAGGTGAATCAATTTTGGATTTTGGCTGTATTGCGACAACTTACTTACGCAAAAAGATATGTCAGGTCTTGTTGCTACTGATAAAAATACATAATCGATCCAATCATTTCTTGGTACAGACCTTTATCTACTAACTTATATTTAACTAATATTTTATCTATATATTTTCCTTGATGTAACGTTAAACCTAATTCGTTTTCTTCCACCCTTATATTTAAGAAATTAATCTCTTTGGTCTCGACTAACTCTATTTGCTTATTAATTTCTTTCACTATTCTATTTGTGATCTCATCATCTGTACTTATAGCCAAAATATCATCTACATATATTCCTATTAGCAATGTACTATTCTTAACTTTAAGTCTATAAACGCATGGGTCTTCTTCTAATCTAGTCATCCCTAACGCAGTAAGCAAGCTATTTATTTTCTGATTCCAATGGTAGCCTGATTGTGGTAACCCATATATACTTCTGTTTAATTTACAGACTTTACTTCTATCTTTTAGGTATCCCGGGTGTTGTTCCATGCATACTGTTTCCGTTAGGTTACTGTGCAGATACGCAGATTTTACATCGAACTGTTTAATTTTTAGCTTATACATATATACTAGCTAAGGCTAACATAGCTCTAACTGTCTCTAACTTTATCACAGGAGCGAAAGACTCCTTGTAATGTACTCCTAGCCTTTGTTGGCACCCCATAGCTACCAACCTGGCCTTATACCTTACCAAATTAGTTGATGGATTTTCCTTTACAGTAAAAACCCATTTACTCTTTAGTACCTTTCCTTGTGTTTCTCTGGGTACAAGATCCCATACTTTATGCATCTCTAGTGACATTATCTCTGCATTCATCGCTTCGCTCCAGCTCTCAGCTTCTTCTGATGTCATTGCCTCATCGTAATTGTGGGGGGCTTGTATGTTGTTTGATACCACATTATTTGCCTGTTCCCTTTTATTTTGAATCCTTTCCGATCTTCTCGCATCACTTGCTCTTAAATTCTCTTCCCTTTCCCTGATCTTCTGTCTATGATCTAGCTCGCTTTGCACGTTCGTTCTCCTGTTCATCCAGTTTCTGTGAATTACCTGTTGGTCTTGTTGTCCTTGTAGAGCGTCTTCACTTGGGGTTATGCATATCTCTTCCACTCGGCTCCATTCATTAGTTGATGTACTCTCTTCCTCCACATCTTCAATTGGTGACGCCGTCGGTTCTTCCATCCCGTTATGGTCTATCGTACTTACTACGTCATACCTTATTTCTGCTAATTCATTTTTTTTACCATTGTTTTCTAAAATTTGTGATTCTCTGACCTCTTCATTGAACTTTACTGTTCTTGTTATACATGTTCTTCGGCTTATCGGATCATATACTCTGTATGCTCTACTTTCTGTATGCTTACTTCTACTACAGTTTGTTTCTCGCTTCCCGAGGCACATAGTAGTATGCTATGCATCCAAATATTTTTAAGTACGACACCGTCGGTTTTCTCCCCGTCCATTCTTCCAACGGCGTTGTCGTTTTGTCTAGCTTCGTCGGTGTCCTGTTTTTTATATGTGCTGCGGTCATAACAGCTTCGGCCCAAAAACTTCCCGGGAGTTGTGCGTGTCAGAAATAATCTAAAGGAGACCTCGAACAGTGTACTTCGTCCCTTGAAGGTTCTGGTGTAAGTGCTGAATGGTCTAATTCAGTCCTCTTACCGGAAGGCTCCCCGCCTTCCCCACTCCGTGGCCAGCTCCTCCAGGACAAAGTCCCAATACTCGTGCTACGCACTCGTCACTATCTCTCTCTTTTCCTCACGGAGTCATTCCAAACTTTCACTCCATCTGTTTCTCATAAACATCTCCACGATAGCCGATAGCCGGCGAACCCAACGCGGTCGCCTGCCATCGTCTATCGATGGTTCTGTTTACTTTCATGCACCCCTCTTTAAGGCCACACGTAGAGTCGATATCCTGCCATAAATCCCTCAGGCCCAAGAATCGCCCCGATACAAACACTTGACCTGGCCTAAAATGCGTTGATGCTGACATGCGTCTATTAACAGCGCTCTCGCTCTATCCAACGAGGTCCGGTTAGCCCTTTCGGCAATCCCGTTACTTTGTGGATTATATGGCACAGTTCTCTGATGCCATATTCCTCTACTTTTAAACAGTTCTTCGAATCTGGAATTAACGAATTCTCGTCCATTATCCGATCTGACCTTTTTTAATCTTCTGCCTGTCTCATTCTGGGATTTCTCTAAAAATTCTTTGAAGCATTCAAACGCCTCATCCTTCGTTCGTATCACATATACACAGATGTATCTACTGTAGCCATCCACCAGCACGTACATATATTTATTTTCATCTAATGATGTTACCGGCATAGGCCCACACAGATCCATGTGTATAATTTCTAATGGTTCCTGGGCTGTCAGTGCGTCTAGTTTCCTGTGTGGTTCTTGAGATAATTTTCCCATCACGCAAGGTTCGCACAGTCCCAATTTCTCCGAAGTGTAGTTCAAGTCCCTGACAAGGTTCTTTTCTTTCATCGCGTCAAGGTAATTTTCACATACGTGACCTAATTTTTTATGCCATAACATTTTTTTGCAATTAATTTCGATTATGGCTCTTTCACCCTTTTGTCGATTATTGGCTTCGTTAGCATTCCCTTTATCGCCAGTATCTTTATTGTCCTGGATTACCAATCGGTAGTTTCTATCTACTAGCATCGTTTCCAGTATAAATATACCATCTACTTCTGTAGCTTCGGCGACAATTTCCTGACTTTTTCCTATTATCTGCGCACTTCCTTCTTTGAATATGACAGTAAGTTCATTATTATTTAATTGACTTACCTATAATAAACTGGCACGTAGATTTGGTACATATAACACGTCCTTAATTGTTACAGTGTTCAGTCTTCCACGCGACCTGGTAGTTATCCTTATATCTCCTTTTGCCTCTGATGGTACTTCTCTATTGTTCTCTGCTACTTTTATAACTGTTCTATATGGTACAGTATTGCACATCCATTCTACGTTTGGTGACACGTGTGAGGTAGAACCCGAGTCTAACGTCCAAATTTGCTTTAAGTCTTTTTCGTCCTTATAACCTGTCTTACAAATACTGCTTCTACATGTGTGGAAAGTATATTCATTTCTTTCCTGGGTTACCATATTGCTTTGCTCTTTTCTATTTCTAAATTGTCTATTACTCTTGTAACTACTATTATGGGAATAGTTTCTGTTCGCTTTACTCACCGGTGCATTTCCACTTTTCTCCTCTCTATGGTAACATTCTCTAGCCATATGGTTTTTCCTACCACATATGTAACAACCGCTATAGTTTCCTCTTTTGCTTTGCATACCTTGTGTGGTTCTGTATGCCTTTTCATTTCTCCACTGGCCCATCGCACCACTGGAACCTTCTCCATCATTTGACGACAGTACATTTTCTTCCTCCGTTAATGCTTGACGTATCTCTTCTAATGTTATACCACGTTGTGTTCTCAGTGCTGCTGCAACTTTATCAAAGGACATGGTCTGGTTGAAGTCACGAACAACATATATTAATTGAACAACACATATATATATATATATATATATATATATATATATATATTTAATAATAAAAACTACATAACTCCATGCACACTATAAACCTCGTAGGGCCTCTGATGTGGGCTCGGCGCTGTACTGGTCCAATGACGAGGATCCGCACCGGCGCACAACCGGCTTCGTGGAGATACGCTCGCGTCAGCCATTGCGCTCCACCTGTTCGTTTCACGATCTCAGATAAGGCGGACGTGTTCCTTCTCGCTCCATTGTCATAGTTGAGTAAAGTTTATTCACCACGTCGTGGTCTGACGTAACCATTTTGTAATATTGAGTGTGTCATCTACGCGTTGACATCGACTACGCAGTTAATAAAGTGTGTTGTTCGTTAAAGACTGTACCTATCTCTTTCCTCCACGACATTCCCCTTTGAGAGTAATAACACGTGAGAGTGTGGGCTCATCAACTCCAGCGCCACACTAACCCTCGCTCCTCGCCCTCTATATCCCCTTGCAGTAACCGGACGAACCGGTAAGGTAGATTCCCTACAAAAGACTTCAAAGCACAATCGTGATCGTGTGCTGAGATAATATAGCGGTGAGCCGTTCGGTCGATGGTACCGATGGGGCCGCTCAAGTACGATACCTCAAGAAGGCTCGTACTTATTCCAAACTCAAATTAATAGGAATGGAATGTTGAATTGAAAGGTGAGACCCGACCAACTTTGATTTTGATAGAAGTATATTTGGAGAATTGTTTGTGTGCGTTAAAATATACAAGAGTTAGCGTTGCGGTCTGAATGTCTGATCGGATCTGATTTCACTCTTTTCTTTTTTAAAGGAATTCGTTGGGTAGGATACTGATCTATATACTATGGATACGGGATTCGGATTCTGGAAATGTCCCGAATTGAACGTAGATTTGGATGCCAGCGCCGCTATCGTTCGACCGGTGTACTGTACCCCTCGTACTCCTCTTCACCTCCGTGATCCTCTATACTTCGCCATGTGTTTGCGTCCCTCTAGGTAGCGCTGCTTTCAATCGAGTTGATTGGACGACATCAACACTTTTTATTTTGTAGCGTGTCAATGGCGTCCAATCAACTCGATTGAAAGCAGCGCCACCTAGAGGAACACAAACACATGGTGAAGTATAAACGATCACGGAGGTGAAGAGGAGTACGAGGTACAGTACACCGGTCGAACGATAACGGCGCTGTCATCCAAATCTACGTTCAATTCGGACCAAAAAGCTGTGTAGCTGGCTTATGGCAATACCGTATCCATAGTATATATCAGTGGGTTAGGCAGTCGTACAGGGCAGAAAAAAGCTCCTTTACCGACTAATACTGGAAAATTAATTGTATATTGATATTACGAGCTTGAGGTGTTGGGGAGTAATGTGAGGTTTGGATTTGGGAAAATTTTTAAAAACCATAAGACTTGATAAATGCATAGATATGAGATTTATACCGCGGTATCCCGCAGGGATCCGTCCTGGGACCGCTCCTGTGGGATCTGGGGTATGACGTGGTGGTGCGGGTTTCTTTTCAGATCACACGTTGGTTGTCGCCCAGGGGGAGACATGGAATACGGGACGGGGAGAGCAAGGCCCCCGGTTCCGATGGTATCCCTGGACCAATTCTGGTCAAGTTAATGAATGTCCTCGCCCCGGCCCTTGTACAGGTGATTAACACCTGTATGAGTCGGGGAGTCTTCCCCGCCGTGTGGAAGTACGCCAAGCTAGTCCTGCTCCGCCAGGAGGGCAAGCCCCTCCCCGTACCGGCCCCTGTGTTTGCTCGACGATGCGGCGAAATTCTTTGAGAAGATTCTCGCCGATCGCCTCGTCGACTACCTGTCGCGTGGTGGTCCCGATATTAGCGACAGCCAATATGGCTTCCGGAGAGGGCGGTCCACGATTGACGAGGTCAATCGGCTCGCCTCCCTCCGGGCAGAGACTGTCGCTAGGGGCAGGGTGTTGATAGCAGTGAGCTTGGATATTTCCAATGCTTTCAACACTCTGCCCTGGGGAGAAGTACAGGGGGCACTCGAGTATTTCGAGGTACCCCTCTACCTCCGAGCCGTAATCCGGGACTACCTAAGCGATAGGTGGTATGAGTGCCCGGGCCGGTATGCTATTATGCAGAGGGACAGAATGGTCTGCGGGGTCGGTCCTGAGACCGCTCCTGTGGGATCTAGGGTATGACGCGGCCATTCGGGCTTGCCTCCCCCCCCCCCCCCCGGCGTCAACGTTGTCTGCTATGCAGACGACACTTTAGTTGTCGCCGAGGGGGAGACCTGGAGCAGGACGAGATGCCTGGCGCAGGTCGCGGTGGCATCTGTCGTCGGTAGGATCCGAAGGGCGGGGTTAGAGATTTCCGCCGGCAAAACCGGTGGCTCCCCGCGGATCGGATCCGGGTAGATAATGCCGCTGCCGAGGTCAAGCAGGAGATGAAGTATCTCGGCTTGATTCTCGACAGCCGCAGGCGTTTCGAAGCTCACTTCGACGAGCTGGCCCCCCGAGTAGAGAGGGTTAAAGCCACCCTTTAAAAAAAGGGGGGAGACATGGAGGAGGACGGCGAGCCTGACGCATGTCGCTGTTGGCAGCGCCGTCGGTGGGATCCGGAGATTGAGTATGGAAATTTCCGCCGACAAACCGTGGCAATGTGGTTGCACGCATTGCCTCGGGGCCGGTGGCCGTCCCAACTCTGGTTTCGGGTAGGTAATGCCACTGTCGGGGTCGGTGAGGAAATGAAGTATCTCGTCCTGACCCTCGACAGTCGCTGGTGCTTCGAAAGGCGCGCTCGGGCGGCTCCTACCTAATATGGGTGGGCCTGAGGTACGGATACGTCGCATATATGCGGGGGTGGTGCTGTCTAAACTCTTTTATGGGGCCCTTGTATGGTCGGTACAACTTTTGCCCAGTCGGCACAGTCTTGCACACGTCAACCGTGCGCAGCGCCGACTGGCTTTGCGAACCATACGGGGGTATCGCACCATCTTTGCGGAGGCGGCGTCCCTCCTGGCGGGTGTAGCTCCCCTGCCTTTCATGGCGGAGGAGCGGGCATACGGTCACTCGATAGCCTGCTCCATCCGTCAAGGGGAGCTTGATCTCGACGGGGAGGAAGTCAAAGTGCTGTGGCGCCAGGACCGGCAAAATACACTGGCCCGATGGCGACAACAGATTTTTGCTGCCGATTCGGGCCGGACCGAAGTGTGTTCAATCAGTCACTATCCCCACTCGGAATACTATCTCCGTCGTATTAACGATGGCGTATATGGCAGGTGCGACTATGTCGGTTGAACGGGTCAAGCCTGCCGAGATTGTCGTCACGCTCTCTCTCTCAGAGGAGGGTGACGAGACTAGGACTTACGAGTCAAGACTTGTGGCTGGACCGATCAATCCCCGCACCGAATAACATACCAGTTACGTGAAACTGACGAGGGTGTACAGGAAGTTGACCGTCACAATCCGAGTCTCGGTTCCTGCTGCCCTGGGGCGACAAAGCGTATGCCAGAGCTTATGGCAGATACAGTACTCGGAAAGAGTGTCCTCCGTGTTGCACGGGTGGCCGTACGGAATCGGAAACACGATTCCTTTCAAGAGTATCTCTTGAACGGCGGGCAGTGAATTCGGTGAACGAACACGAACCTCGCGTCAACCACACAGCTATCGCAACCATGCACTGTTTATGTGATCGAAGCACTGTCAATACCGGTGATCGATCGTGGTCACTATTGCCTGTACGTCGCTATTCGAATAACCTGTAGCGAGCCCATAAAGGGAGCGTCGCCCAGTCCGAAAGGTCGTACGGCAGTGAAAATATAAACGTTCAATTATTAAGAACTCGGAAAATCCGGAGTTCGATAAATCTTGCTAGGGCTTGTCGACTCGCTTGTAACAAGTTGAACTGTCTCGTATGCGAGCTCAGTTCTGTTCGCACAGTCGTTGCTATAGCTCGCCGTCGAAGACTTGATACAAGCAAACAACAGCGCGACTGGAGAGTGTGACAGCTGGGACGACTCGTAAGCAAGTGTCCACTAACACGCCTCGATAGCAAGTGCTCGCTAGCACGATTTGTGAGTAAGTGAACGCGAACAGTCAGGCTTCGACGAACGTCGCGAGAGTGTCAGCTGATCCGCTACGCGGCGCTGTCTTTCTCTTTTCTGCCTGTCTCGGTTCAACGTGTGTATGTTGTTCTCTTTTTCTCTCTATACCTTCGCGACGCGAGTTTGATTTGAATGTTATTTTACAACGGTGATCAACCGATCGCCGTGTTTATCAGCTGCCTTTTTGCTGGTAACCAGAAAGTGACGCCGTTTTTACTGGATCTATTGTTGGTTATTGGCTCCTCGGAAGAATAATATCGAAGAGTTCACCAACGAATATAGATCGCGATAATCGCGGAATTCAAGCACGATTCAAACTAACGCGATATTTAAACAATGAGTAAGGGTCCGAGAATGGATCCCTGAGGAACTCCTGCGTTGACAGGTGGGGTGCTGTATCGTTGATGAGACGTAGATGTTTGGCTCAGATAGGTATGATGAGATAAGTTTGAGAAGGTCTTTATGGATTCCGATTTTGAAGAGCTTGAAGATGAGACCTTCGTGCCAGACCATGTCGAAGGCCTTGGAAAGATCTAGTAAAACGGCGCCAGCATATCTACGTACTTATATTTATTTCATATGCGATCAGTTGTGAGATTCGAACTAATTGGTGCATGGTGGAGTGTTCCGATCTGAAGTCAAACTGTTGATCTATTAGGATTTTATTGTCGGTGAGGTATTTAGAGAGTTTCTTGTCGGGACATTTCTCAAAGATTTTACCGAGGAGTGGGAGCAGGCTGATGGGTCTGTAACTGTCAACAAGGTCCTTGGGTTTTCCAAGTTTTGGAATTGGAATCTTCAGCTTCTGAAGATGTAGAATAATTGTAATAGTATTTTAAGCGTGATGTTTTTTGTCTTTATCATTGGTGATATGATGGAGTCGTACCCCGGGGCCTTGTTGTTTTTTAGGAGGTGATTGAGAACTTCGGCTATTTCGCGTGGGTTGATCTGTGATTGGAAGGCTTGACCGGAGATACGTTGTAGTTTTAGTGAGTCTGTGTGTGCATCGACTGCGGACTCGAGAGGCGAGCTTAGGTTATATATGCTGGTGTGTATTTTAGCGAATGTCTGCGCGAGTGTATCAGCTATTTCGCGATCAGTGGTACGGGAAGAGGTGGTTGGGTCAAACGGGTCAGTGCGTAGAGGGGGCATCGTTGTCTTGGAATTTGTTAGTATTTTAAAGCTTTTCCAGGTCAGCTTTAGTGAGTAGTTTGAGCTTAGAGTTCCAGGTGTCTTGTCTAATAGCTGTTACTCTGTGGTTAGTCTCAGTGGAAAGTTGTTTAATACAATCACGGAAGTAAAGCGCGTTCGTGGCCTGATATATTTTTTCTTATTTGGTGTCGTAATGAGATGAGAGATTTTAGTGTGCTGTCGTCCACAAGGTTTCGTTGGTCGGCCTTGACATTGAAAGAGGAGGCTTTTCTGTAGCAGGCGGTTAGGAAGGATTGGAGTGTGCAGATGGCTGATGTGATTTCTTTGGTGCTTTTCAGCTTGGATTGCAATTGGTAGTGGTTGGTTAAATTCCTGTATTGTTGCCAGTCAACAGTTCTGACCATTTTTGGAGAGGGGAGCTGTCCTGTGGTTGCATGTAGAATTAGTGGCTTGTGTAAAGTAATTGTGTCTTTAGAAGTGGTACATTCGACGTTTGCCGGGTGATTGATAAGGAAAAGGTCTATGGCGGTAGGACGTTGGTTGAGTTTTCTGTGGATGGAGAAGCCGTCGGGGGAGATGATTCGATAGGTAGCTTGGAATGAGTGGTCGAATAGTGTTCGGCCACTAGTATTTGAATTGAAGTTGAGCCAGGATTAGTGTCGGGTATTGAGGTCTCCTCCTATGATGTAGGGTGTTTGGAGGCGGGACAGGGAGCCGAGGGCTAGTTGAGTAAGATGAACTTATGGTGGGTCGTATATGGCTGCGATGGTGATAGAGGGATTTTGAAGTCGGATTGCGACCATTTCGAAGCCTTGTATAGGGGTGATGGGTATTACTTTGAATTTTAAGGAGTTGTGAACGATGATGGCGACGCTTCCACCGTATAGAGGGAGGAGGCGGTCGTTCCGGATTACTGCATAGACAGGTATGTGGGAGGCAGTTTGAGGTGAATGCCAGGTTTCTGTGAGAAGTGCATTGTTAATGTTGTGTTTTTGCAGGAGTAGGGAGATTTCGTATTTTCTGGGATTGTGGGGAATCCGCTTTTTAGTTGAGAGATGATGACACTTCTAGGAAGGCAGCAACTGTTCGGGTTCGCTGTTACACGTTTTTAGTTTGGCTAAGAGAAGCTTGGCCAAGGTTGGCATTTTGTCTACATTGCAGATTTTAAATATTTCTTTGAGTGTGTTAAGTGTTTCGTGTATCGGATTGGAATTTTATGTTGGGTTGGGGACTTGAGCAGAGGTGTTTTGAGGTGGCGGATCTTGCTTTTGATGTTGCATAAGCGCGTCACGTTATGAGAAATGGAAATTTGGCGCGGGGGAAGTTTGATGGCTAGGCCGTTGACTGAGGGTTGAGGGCTGGTTTGACTCTTTTTTGGAGATATTTCTCCAGAGCAGAACATTTAGAGTAATTAGCAGTATGGGGTCGCTATAGTTGGCGCAGGTGGGAGTACTTTCTATGGGCCTAGTGCAGCATGATGTTAAGTGGAGGGCAGCGCATTTGACGCATTCAGGCAGGTGACCGCAGTTTATAGACGAATGGCCGAAAGCCTGGCATCTAAAACATTGAGTATACGGTTTTTAGAGAGGAATTTCTTCCATTAGATTCTTGTATATAAAAGGTAACCTACACGTTTTATGTGGTTGAGTCTAACCCCTGATTGAAAAGTGACTTTACAGATGTAGTGGGTTGTGTTGGCAGAATTTTTTCCTCCAATTGGGGAGCAAGGGGCAGGTTCGAGGCCACTGGATTTGATTTCTTCGAGAACTTTGTTTTGCTCCATACGTGGAAGACCCTTGAGGATGACAGATACAACTTTTTCCGAGTTGAGGGGAAGCTCTGGGAAGCGCTGAGTGAGGCAGGCTGGTAGCTGGATTTTTCAGCGTTAGCGGCGGATGGTCTGTTGTCTGGATCGGCGTGGCGCACATCAGAAGTTTGTGCGGTGTCCAGCGTTGAGTTAGGTCCTCGAAGGATCTGGCCATGGAGTGGGGAAGGTGGTTATGCTTTCTGGTAAGAGCACTGTTATTGACCGCTCAGGACTTACCGCAGAACCGTAGAGGAAAACAGTCGCCCCTTTCTTTAAAAGAATATCTAACAGACGGACAAAGACAACGCCTTTCCCGCTAGTACCTGATCCGTCGCCGATTCCTATATACAGGGTGTCTCACATAAATGGGAACACCTAAATATCTGTCGTATTTACAGTCCTATCAGAAAACTTCAGAGGACAAAGTGACACTATTGCAGGGGGAAAATATAATGGTAAAGAAAAAAATTTTTTATATCGTGTTTTTTAATGAAATTTCAAGGTCACCGATGTTTTTTTAAATGGAATAGTATATATTTTTACGATAGCATGATAGACAATAAAAAACTGAATTTAGTGGATACCACCTTTTTGACCTTGAAATGAGCTTGAGCAAGAATAATCATGTTGGAGCGGATAAAATGTGGAAGTTTAAAACTTACGTGTTTCAGCAAAGATTACGCGTTGTTTACGGCGGGTTGACCTTTACATATCATAATAAATGTTCGAAATGTTGACCATCCCCATTTATGCAATATTGCAATCTTGCATTAAATGATCTGTAGGCATTGTCGATTTCCTGAGACGTAATTGAAGCACATGATGCAGTAATCCTTTGTCGCATATCCTCTGGCGTTGTGGGTTTCAACATGATGGTGTTGAACGGTGCTAAATACGAAATATCCTGGACGCTGGATTGGGCGACGAGGAACAATTCCATGGCCAGCCCGTTCTCCGGATCTGACACCATTGGACTTTTATCTATGGGGCAAGATAAAATGTATTGTGTACAAAGATAAACCCACAACGCCAGAGGATATGCGGTATAAAAGCATATTTAGGAAAATCAATATTCAATAATTCCTACTTCTGATTTCATACGAAATACCTCATTTTGTAACTTAAAAATATTTCATAAACAAGCATTATTTCCTTACACTTTTTAATACATAATTGTTCTAAGAATCGATCTCTGGAAACATACATATGTTGAAAAACAGATTAACGTTTATTTGACATACTATTTCGAATAATATAGAGTTCGAGAGAGATTCGCGAGGATGAATTAATATAATACATATAATATAATTGTAGGAGCATCGATACAAACAGCGAATAAAAAATAAAAACATTATTTGTCACGCGACAAAAGAAATGATTATGGTTATCTGTATTCGACACGCGTCGAATAAAGTTTTATTCGATGAAAATTTATTCGGCGAATAAAGATAATTTTTTTTATTCGTCGTGTGATTCATCTTTAGCGGTGAATAAAGTTTTCATTTTCATCTGTACCTTTATTCGACGGTTTATTCGACTTCGAATAATTTTCTGAGCCGCGTTCGAATGCTATAGCGAAGACCGAGCAGTCAAAGATTGGCACACGCGTTACAATGTATCGCCCAATGACCAGAGCAGGGATCGAATAAACTGTAAACTCTCATAAATCGAAGTTCTTTCTGGATATGTTGCTACCGTAAAAATTTGTTCGATGTCCTTTTTCAATTTCCAAAGAGACCTGAAATTTTCGAATTCCTATGTTTTCCTTTTTTGTAAATAAGATTTTCAACCGAAAAATCGGCAAAAATTCTTAAATATAGATGTCGATAACCGCAATTCGTCAGATTTTTTCAATATTTTTGCATGCAATTAAATACGGGTGATTGACCGAAAACTATTAAAACGGGACTGCTCTAGGTAGGTCCTTTAAAGAGAAAATATTCCAAATTTAATTATAAAAAAAATATCTAAAAGAACGATATATTTTAAATAGGAAGCTAAATTTTGACAAATAAAATACGATTAGATTACATATAAAATAAGACATTCAGCGTTGAAGAGAGACTGTTCCGCGATCCCATGTCGAAGCGAGAAAAGGACGGAGTAAAGCTCGAGGGCCTCGGTCACCGAGAAGTGTAACACAATACCGGTCGGGTATATCGGTGTGAGACCACTACTAATCCGACAACAAAACTTCTTTCTTTTTCATTATTTTTTTATCGGATTTTCACAAACATACTTGTAGCATTTTTCTGATGAGAATGATACGAAATATGATGTAATTCCGATGATATTTACTCGTGTAATGAATGACGAAAGGTTCGGGTGCAAGGAAGGACAGCGTATGGGAAAGAAAGAGACGCGGAGAGTCCTACTTTTAAGCCTTCGCGTTCGACTGCTCGATTTTCGCCGCGTCGCGCGTCGCACAATGGTCCCAATCGAAGAATTAGCTGTTCACAACTATTTTAGTCGTTGAATTCATCCCGACGTCAGCAATAACATTATTAAGTAAAAAATATATAGTGACGATTAGAAAATCAAGGAGGCCTTACAATTTTATCGAATAAAAAAAATTGTTTTATGTAAGGCATGCAGATGTCTTAGGACTCAGTGATCGTACGTGTCCAAAACTACCGTAAAAGTGCGTATCAATACAAATAATTTCGTTCGGAGTTCGTCGATGCTTTTGCAAGCAATGTCAAAGTATTCTGCCCTCCCGAGTCCTTCGGCTTCCACACGACGAGGGTTCTGGCGTTGAGATGTCCTTGTTTCGAGCCTCGCCTTCCGGGGTCTGGTGCGTCAACGTGACGCCTAGGCTGGTCGTAATTCCGGGGCGGTGCGTTTTACATTTAATTTTTTATATTGAAATTTATAGAAGAGTGACTACTGAGTAATTTTTATCAGAAACATTTTTTGTCAGAGCACTGAAAGTGCTTGAAAAATTACAATTACGTGTGAATAATGAATGATATTTAATATATTCTTGCAACAACAGGTGATATTTTTTTTTTCTTTTTTTTTTTTTAACACAATGATACTGAGACCAACAATAACCTACGCAGCAGCAGTGTGGTGTAGTGCAGCACCAACCAACATTAAACCACTACAAATTTACCAAAATAAGTGTCTCAGACTAATATTATCAGAGAACCACTATGCGAGAATTAAGGACATGCATCAACAAACGGAATTACCAGAAATTTTGGATTATATTAAAACACTAGCAGAACATTTCTACGAGACCCAAACAAACAGCAATCCACTATTAAGAAAAATAACAGAAATAAGAAGCCACAACCAGCAATTTAGAATAAAACATAAATTACCGTACCAAGCCCTAAAGCTATTCCACGAATACAACTGATATAGCTCTATAATCTTAAAGCCCTAATATAGAATTAGTTTATAAGTGCCGTAGATAGGTTTTACACACTAGGCGTTTCCTATACATAGAAAATACCAAAGACTAAATGTACAAAACCGATAGAGTGCAATACAAAAATAAGTAATAGAAAGTAAGGAGCAGGTAAACCACACTAGGTAGGAACTGCGCAAAACAAACATGGTACCTAATAAGCATGTTTATATACAGGGTGGCCCACATAACTCTGAACAGCTCAATATCTCGAAAACTATGCCATCGATTTTAAAGTTCTTAGTCTTAAATAGCATGGAACTGAAGGGCCTTTCTGACTACATAAACGTGAAGTGGCCTCCCTTCCCCTTTAACGGGGGAGAGGAGGTACCTTTGTAATTTTAAATGGAACCCCCTACAAAATGTTACATATTTAGATTCTACCGGAAAAAACAAGTCAAGTTTGTCCGAAACATTTTTTTGTCAGATACTTCCATGATGAGATATAACAGTTTGAAGTTTCGAGTTGTAGGTACTTGAAGCTCTCGGAAATAGCGTTATGGAATTATACGCGCTTGAGTCCATTGCTTATTCATGAAGAAACACAAACAATAATATTTACAATTCTTGAGTTTGACTCACTTATCTATGAAAACGTTTTCAGTTTAGAGCTGTTATTCAAGCAGTAACATTGTGATTATGGCTACTTTTGACACAGAAGTGAATATGTTATTAACGTTAGGCGAATGCCAAAAAAATTATCGGCGTGCAGCAGTGATGTTTTTTGAACGTTATGGGATCAAAAAATGTCATGCAACATTTCATAATTTAGAAAAGCGGCTTCGCGAGCACGGTGAATTGTGTAAAAAAAACTCGCAATAAACCTAAAGCTGTCACTAATGAAAATAATAGTGCCGGTATTCTTGCTGCAATTACATTAAATCCTCATATTAGTCAACGTACACGTGCACAAACATCACATATTAGTCGTTCATCGATTCAACGAATTTTGAAACGGCAAAAGTATCATCCATATCACATGGTTTTATCACAAGAGCTTTCGATAGCAGATTACGATCACCGCGTAAGATTTTGTGAGTGGCTGCAGGGTGTTGTGGAAAACGAATTTTTGTGCAAAATACTTTTTTCCGATGAGGCCACTTTTATGAATTCAGGGCATGTAAATAGACATAATCTGCATTATTGGGCCGTGGAAAACCCAAATTGGATGGGATGTGTTCCCTTTCAACATTGATGGTCTTTAAATGTTTGGTGTGGCCTAATAGGAGATTTTGTGATTGGAAATTATTTTTTTCAAGAAACTGTAACATCTGCAAGTTATTGTGATTTATTAAAAAATCATTTGCCTGCGCTTTTGGAAGATGTGCCACTGCACGTTAGAAGAGAAATGTGGTTCCAACAAGACGGCGCTCCTCCACATTTTGTAATCATCACCAGGCAATTTTTGAACGAAAAATTTGGGAACAAATGGATAGGTCGTGGGGGACCTCGTCAATGGCCTCCTCGATCCCCCGATCTAACACCATTAGATTTTTTCTTATGGGGATATGTAAAGGACAAAGTTATGTTTGAACCACCGACGACAAAAGAGGATATGAAACAAAGAATACGTGACGCTTGCGCTTCAGTGACTCCCGAAATGTTAAAAAATGTTAGAACAACTTTGATGTTTCGAGTAAATAAATGTTTACAAGCCCGTGGTGGACATTTTGAACATTTAATTTAAAGTACATTTTATTTCTTCACGAATAAGCAAAGGACTCAAGCCCGTATAATTCCATAACGCTATTTCCGAGCGCTTCAAGTACCTAGAACTCGAAACTTCAAACTGTTATATCTCATCATGGAAGTATCGGACAAAAAAATGTTTCAGACAAAATTGACTTGTTTTTTCCGGTAGAATCTAAATATGTAACATTTTATAGGGGGTTCCATTTAAAATTACAAAGGTACCTCCCCTCCCCCGTTAAAGGGGAAGGGAGGCCAATTCACGTTTATGTAGTCAGAAAGGCCCTTCAGTTCCATGCAATTTAAGACTAAGAACTTTAAAATCGATTTCATAGTTTTCGAGATATCGAGCTGTTCAGAGTTATGCGGGCCACCCTGTATATAGTCTGTTACTAAATGTATAAGGATGTACAAATAATTGTAATAAATTCTTTATTAAAAAAAAAAAAAAAAAGGTGATATTTTAAATCTGTATTCACATCTGTAATTCTTACACGAAGCCACACAACTTTACCATGTACAGTATTTCATCGATAATGGTCCACAACACGGATCTGCGCAGGGACGTTTATAATATAATAATTTGAATTATCCTTTCGGTAGCACATTGTTAAAATAATTGTTTAAATAAATAAATTTTATAATTTGTTTCTATATTCATTATTTGAATTGTTATTTAAATTATTTATTGTTAAAATAATTGATTAAATAAATAAATTTTTACAATTTGTTTCTATGCTCATTATTTGAATTATTTCAATAATTTATTGTTCAAATAATTGTTTAGACAATGTACACGTATATACATAATTAATATAGGAACACGTTTCTATAGAGTATAAAAATTTATAATCTACAGAAATTTTTATAATCTATGGAAATGTGTTTCTATATTCATTATGTAAATACTTGTACATTCTTTAAATAATTATTTTAACAATGAATTATTGAAATAATTCACATAATGTATATAGAAACAAAATATGAAAATTTATTCATTTAAACCATTATTTTAAGAATAAATAATTGAAATAATTCAAATAATGAACATAGAAACAAATTGTAAAAATTTATATATTTAATCAATTATTTTAACAATAAATAATTGAAATAACAATTCAAATAATGAATATAGAAACAAATTATAAAATTTATTTATTTAAAAAATTATTTTAACAATGTGCTATCGAAAGGATAATTCAAATTATAAATATATTATCTTACCAATAAATTATTGAAATAATTGTAAGAAGAATAATAAAGGAGATGAGCGGAGAGATTTAACAAAATATATTCTAGAGTTCGGAGGTCGCTGACAAGAGTGTACTCTTCGACAAACGCAGCTCGAATGTGTCGTCCCGCCCGGAAAAGTCCCTTTCCTCAATGACGTCTTCTAGGGTCCGAGACAATTTACGACCGTCGCGGCGCCACGCTGTCGGGGCCCGTCGTTGCCGGTGTTCACTCTCGTCGGCATCATTTGGGGGTGTTCGTTATTTTTCTAACATAATTCAGATGGTGAATATAGAAACAAATTATGAAAATTTATTTCTTTTATCCGTTAACTGGAAACGAATCGAATGTTCGAAGTTTCGAAGAGTCGAAGGTTCGGAAAAGTAACAGCCCTAGTTTATACGCGAGGAATATCATTGTTTGAGGCTTGAGGTTTGCCGAACGCAGAGAAGGATAGCCGAGTCGAGAGGCCTCGGTCACCGAGAAATGTAAACATACCTGATCCGAATTTCCAACTTCTTTATTTTTCATTATTTTTTTATGGGACTTCGATGATCTAATAAAAATCATACCAAATGTGATATAATTCCGATGATATTTACTTGTGCAATAGACAATTAAAGTTTTGGGCGCGAGGAAGGATAGCGTACGGGAAAGAAAGAGACACGGAGAGTCGCAGTCGGCGGCACAATTCAAAGTGTTGGATTTATGCATGGTTGTATTTTGAATGATGTGAAATGCTTTCCCATCGATTCTCTTTCATGTGAATCCCGAAGGTACTGCCACCTATTGGCGTGCGTCTTTGACAAAATAGCGCCTTTTTTTTTTTTTCTCCTAGGCGGCGTGAGCATAGGGCCCTCGTGTGTGTGTTTCAGACCTTTTGTCAAGCACAGGTTAGTTCTGTGTTCTGTGCGGGCGAGTAACATTTATACGCGAATTTCTACTTTGTATTATTTAATAAACCATTTTGTCGCTTTGGAAGCAAACTCTGCTGATTATTTCAACAGGTTATGGGCCCAGCACGCTTCCACTGCGCAAACAGTGTTTGTTTTGTTTAGGTAGAAATCAAGGCCAAGCTGGGCATCGCGCGTGAGTGTAACTAAGTGTTCGTGAATTTCTACAAGTACGGTATATAGCAAACTCTTCATAATGGAAGACAAAGAGTTTAAGTTCGTTAAGCTTAACGGAGAAAATTATGCTATGTGGAAGTTCGGCGTGAACATCGCATTGGGATCCGCTGATCTTGCAGGTTATGTGGACGGCCAGGAAGCAGAACCAGATAAATCGACGAAGCCTGTCGATTGGAAAAAGTGGAGGACTAACTCGTTAAGGGCAATGAGCATTATAGTCGGCTCCGTGGATATGAAGCTACATCCTTATTTAATTAATTGCACAACGCCAAAAGAAGTCTGGAACAAGCTCGAACAGCGATTCGGGACTGCAAGTGAAGACGCAAAGAAGAACGAAGTGTGCCATCTGCAAGGAAAAAGGACACTGGGCGCGAGAGTGTCCAAACAAGAATGTCAGTAATGGACAGTCAAAACCTTTATCAGTAGAAGCTGGATACATCAGTGATGTAAGCGTGTTTTATTCTAAAACAACCAGTAAGGATGAAGACATTTGGCTAGCTGACTCAGGTGCAAGCATGCACATGACGTTTAGAAAGGATTTCTTCATTTCATTTAATTCCTTGATTGAAGCTCGCCATGTGAAAATAGCCGACGACAAGATTCTGCCTGTAACAGGAACAGGTACTGTCATCATTAGTGAAAAAGTGAATGGGAAGATCACTGAAAGAGAACTACAAAACGTGCTGCTAGTGCCACAGCTGCGAAGAAATTTATTTTCAATTGCCACAATTAATGACAAAAAGTTCTCTTTTCATGCTTATGAAAATTATTGTGAAGTGCGCGATAAGAACGGAAAATTAACATCTCACGGCGTGCGACATGGAGGACTTTTCAAAATGTTGTTTGAAGTAAAAATGCCCGCGCAGTGCAATGTTGCCGAACCCAAGCACAGCATGCTAAAGCTCTGGCATGAGCGAATGGGACATATAAATATACAGGCTGTACTTAATACCAGCAAAGTGTTAAGCGATAAAGATTTAGTGCTCGAAAAGATTGAAGATTTTCAGTGTGAAGCATGGATTATGGGCAAGCAAACCCGTAAGCCGCATAAAACTGTAAAACACGAGAGTAACTTCAAGCCTGGCGAAAAAATTCACACCGATGTCTGTGGACCAATCAACGTCGAATCCCCTCGAGGTTCAAAGTATTTTTTGCTGTTCAAAGACGAGAGCACAAGTTTCAGAAAAGTGTATTTTTTGAGAAAGAAATCGGAGGTATTTGAAAAATTCTTAGATTTTGAAAAATTTGTGCACACTCAAACAGGGAACAGCATCAAAGTGCTGCGTTCAGATAACGATCGCGAGTACACGTCGGAAGAATTCCGTAATTATACGGAAAAACAAGGCATCATTCATGAATTCTCATCTCCCTACATACATGAGCAGAATGGTAGAGCAGAGCGCGAGATGCGGACCATCGTCGAAAGTGCGAGAACTATGCTTATCAGCAACGGTGTAGATCTCGAACTATGGCCAGAAGCAATCAATAGTGCCTGCTACGTGCTGAATCGTATCATCTTGAAGCAGAAAGAAACTGTGACTCCTTTCGAAAAATGGTTTTCTCGAAAGCCGGAGATAAAGCACCTGCGTGTATTTGGTACAGATGCGTACCTGAACATGCCAAAAGAGAAACGAAAGAAGTTTGATCCTAAGAGCAAGAAGATGATTATTGTTGGCTACAACGGCGAGTCGACCAACTACAGACTTCGGGACAAGGATTCGCGCAAAATCTATGTAAGCAGCGACGTAGATTTTAATGAAAGAAGCACCGGCCACTCAAAGCAACAAGGAAACCGTGTCTACCGTTACCAAATTGAATTTGGCCTACCAGAAGAACGCGACGTTCAAATCATCGATGACGAAGCCGATCATCAACGGCCTGTTGATACCGTAGTTCCCGATCAACGGGCTGTTGATGCAGTGGGAGAAGACAGACTCATCGGGGAACAGCAGCAGCAAATCGACCTTCCAGATGAACCTCAAGAGCGGCGACTTCGCGATAGAACTAAGTTGAACGTCATAGATCGCTACGGAGGTCCTGTATCGTATATTGCAGACACCGTACCAATGACCTATACCGAAGCGATGAGCAGCACAGATGCAGCAAAGTGGCAGGAAGCTGTGCAAGAAGAATTCAAAGCACTTGAAGAAAACCACACATGGAGTGTAGTCCAGTTGCCTAGAGGCAAACGCGCAATCGGATGCAAGTGGGTTTTTGCAATAAAAAGAAACGCAACCGACAACAGTAGCAGGTATAAAGCGCGACTCGTAGCAAAAGGTTTTTCTCAACGAGAAGGCATCGATTATTTCGAAACCTTTGCACCTGTCGTTCGCTACGAATCTATCCGCATACTGTTAGCAATTGCGGCAAAAGAAGATCTTGAAATCGCGAAGTTCGACGTAAAGACAGCGTTTCTATACGGCAGTTTAGAAGAGGAGATTTATTTGCAGCTACCTGAAGGCTACACCAGCAGGGACGACAGCAGCCTGGTCTGCAAATTACGAAAAAGTCTTTACGGTCTAAAGCAGTCCCCGCGTTGCTGGAACGAGAAGTTTGTCGGGTTCCTGAGAAACTTCAACTTCAAGAACATCTTGAGTGACAAGTGCGTTTTTATTAGTGTGGTGGAACAGTGCAAAGTTTATTTAGCGCTTTATGTAGATGACGGTTTAGTTATTTCTGAAAGTCAGTGTGCGATTGATGAGGTACTGCGTTACCTGAAAAGCGTTTTCAATATAACCGTAGATTTAGCGAATGAATTCGTGGGCATGGAAATCAAGCGTGATCGACCGAATCGTACAATCAAAATTAGCCAATCTAATTATATCGAGAAGATCATCAGTAAATTCTGCATGAATGAGGCCTATCCAGTAACTGTTCCTGCGGAACCCGGACTGCATTTAAGCAACAAAATGAATGCATGTGAGACGAATGAGCGCATACCTTATCGCGAAGCGGTTGGTTCACTTCTGTTTGCTGCTAGAGTGTGCCGCCCAGATATAGAGTACGCAGTAAACTACGCGAGTCAATTTCTGAATTCCTTCTCCCAAGAGCATTGGCAAGCGGTGAAAAGAATTATTAGGTACTTGATCGGTACACGTAATCTGGGCATTGTTTTTGGAAACAGTGGGAGTACTGAAATTTGTGGGTTTACCGACGCAGACTATGCCGGCTGTTTGGAGACGCGTAGATCGCGAAGCGGTTTTGTATTTTTATTAAATGGCGGACCAATCTGCTGGTCTAGCCAACGGCAACCAATAGTATCTTTGTCAACAGCAGAAGCTGAGTACATTGCTTTAACACATGGAACAAAGGAAGCTATCTGGTTGCGTCAGATGCTGAAAGAGTTAGGCATTTCATGCGATACGATTCCGATCTTCGTGGACAATCAATCGGCTATCAAAATAGCAAATAATTCTGAGTATCATAAGCGGTCGAAGCATATTGACGTGCGTTTTCATTTTGTTCGTGATGTTCTAAACCGTAAAGAAATTGAAATGATCTATGTCCAATCGAAGCAATAATTAGCCGATATGTTTACAAAGCCCCTAGCTAAGCAGCAGTTTTGCGTTTTGCGTGAGAAATTGAATATAATGAACGTTTCAAAATAAGTGGGAGTGTTGGATTTATGCATGGTTGTATTTTGAATGATGTGAAATTCTTTCCCATCGATTCTCTTTCATGTGAATCCCGAAGGTACTGTCACCTATTGGCGTGCGTCTTTGACAAAATAGCGCCTTTTTTTTTTTTTTTTTCTTAGGCGGCGTGAGCATAGGGCCCTCGTGTGTGTGTTTCAGACCTTTTGTCAAGTACAGGTTAGTTCTGTGTTCTGTGCGGGCGAGTAACATTTATACGCGAATTTCTACTTTGTATTATTTAATAAACCATTTTGTCGCTTTGGAAGCAAACTCTGCTGATTATTTCAACACAAAGGCTCGCGCGTCCTCACAATGTATTACCAAGGAATACCTTTTTTATTATTACTTGTTTTTTTATGAGACTTTTGCTAATAGATTTGTGACATTGTTCTGATTAAAATGATGCCAAACACGATATAATTCGGATCATATACAGGTGTATGGTCATTATGTACAGGTCAGGTACATAACATCGGTGAGGCAACAGTAATGCAATGACGACACTTTTTCATTTTTAATTAATCTTTTAGAAGACTTCTACCATCATATATGTAATATTTCTGTAATCAAAATAATTGCATTTAATAATTGCAGACAGTGCTGTCGAGCATGAGAAGTGGTATTATCGGATAAATAAGTAATAAAAATTAAGTTTCTGCTTTCTACTAAGGATCTCGATAAGAACGATTGAATTTTATCGTTTCTTGTAGATTGTATTTATTCTTCCTTTTTATTCTATAATTATTATAGAATATTTTTTCTTTAAGAATAATTATTTTATAAATATCCCATTAATTAAATTAAGTGTAAATTCTGATATTTTATAAATTCCTACATCTACAGGCTATCGATTATAAAACAGTCATTCCAATGCTGAACAATAATGAAAATAAGTGGGCGATAAGAGTTTAATAAAATTATACAATAATATGTAATTATTTTCCAAGAAATCACAGAATGGATAATGACATTTTTCATTTATTTATTACCTAAGGTATTACATCCATTTACCTCTACGCCACTCATGCAGTCGTGCGTAGTTGACGAGCAAATGTTCTGTTTAGGTAGAGAGCGCGGAACTTTTAGAACCGTGGAACTTCATAGGTCTACTTTATCCATTCCACGAAACCACCGGCGATGCCATCGGACCCGTTACCGACCGGTTTGAGAGCCCATCAGAGCCCACTTTTCGGCGACACCGAATACACGGGGGCTGGCAATAGCCGCCAAACACTGTTTACGATGCACTGAGATCGAAGAGTTGTTTGTACGATAAATTGCTGATGCTCGAGATTCGCACTAGCGGCTAGGCGGCGCACAGTGGGCCAAACCGATGAAATCTGTGTCAAAATAAAAGAACTTTCCATAGAAATGAGATAGAGCGATGAAATTTTTTTTAAATTAAAGCTGATACTTTGCAGAATATGAAATGATTATAGAGATTGTGGTACGAACGTTTTTTAACCTTGAAAAAATTCGTTAAACTTGCACAATTTCAAGAAAATTGTGGCTTTTTCAATACCACGCGCGGAAAATTTTTTTTTTAACATGCTATACAACACTTCCCGTAGATTTTTTCACGCTGATTTCAAATCTGGTTTCAAAATTTTTCTATAACTTCAGGGTTTTTCAAAAAATCGATTTTAGTGAACAAAAACCAGTGAAATCATCATTTTTTCGTTGAAATGATTTGATGACCCACTAATTTGAAGGTATATTGTATTCTCATATATAAAAAAACAATAAAATTATACATAAAGCAGTATTTGATCGTTTATTTGATGTATATCACTTTACGAACGATCTCGAGACGTATCGTTGCCAGTGTCTGTATGTATGTATTTATTATCCATAATTATATTTTCATTTACAAAGGAAGTAAGGTAAGTATTTAATCTTTTTAACTTACTTCTCATAAACGAATTTTTTAACTTCTGCTAATATCTTGTGTTTTTTTTTGGAAGTTCGATCGATTTTTGATTAACATAAGCGAAATTTTCGGGCCGGTTAGATATAATGCTCGATTAAAAACGTCTAGCATTCTATTTTTTCGGCTAGATTTTCGTCAATGCAGTTTCATATTTTTCTGTATAATCTATGCCACGTTTCATTTGCATCTTCGGAATAATAAGCGATAGGTAATGAAAACTGTCCTGCTACTTCACTACCATGGTTTAATACCTTATGTAAAGTAGGGTTCATTCGAGCCCACGGAAATAAATTGTAATGTTGGCAATATGTCTCCCAACAGAATTTCTCGAGTTTCTTTAGATTTGATGGTTTCTTGCATTTGAAAACCGACAATATTGTAGCTATGCTTTTTAGAAAGCCCCATTTCCTGTATTTGTCGTGCCATGACCTTGCAGAACTTGGTCCACTCGAACTCCAATTTTAGCGTATATGTTTTATTTTTACGACAATTTTTCTCTTCAAATTGCTCTGAGAAATCAAGGCAATATGTCAAAGAAGTCGATAAAAATGTCTACTTCTATTTCTTTTGTTTTATCAATAGATTTTTTACATTGTACTCTATAAAAATGCAAACTTACCTCTTACATGGTCTCGCGTGTCCCACATCTTAAGATTTTTTCGATAGGAAACATGTAGTAGATGCTCAAAAGCTTTTGTCTCATCATGTAATAATCCCAAACCAAAATTAAGTGATGACTTTTTGGGTGAGAAATCATCACTTAAATTGCCGAACTGATGTGCACTTCGTAAGCACATGGGGCACCTACTGCTTGCCTTATTTCCGACAATAGTATTAATGCATTTCCTGTCAAATAAAGTTTGGGAAACGCTGTACTTCACTTTTACTGTTTTGTTATTTTTCAGCTTTTCCAGGAATCAGATCGTTGATCTCTTTATTTAAACGATTATACTCACGAATGATTGCCAAATCATCTTCTTTCTGTGTCGATATTCGTAGAGGTCGGTAGAAGCGGATACTTTGGGGTGTGGGATTAGTCCAAGAACATTCGTTGGATACACAACCCTTTAATTTTATCAGAATCATGCTGCCGACAAAAAGTGATTGTTGAGTGTTTAGGTCAACGTCTTCAGCATTTTTATAATGTTGATGTGGATTTGTGTGACCGGATGAACTGTCAAAGCCTAATGTAGCAATGTAGATTGCGTAAATGTTCATTCCATTCTAATGCCACTGCATCACACAAACGTTTTGCCGCCTTATTTAACATTTCTTGTAAAGGTACAAGAACCTCGCATTCCGATATTTTATAATTTTTTGGCTGGAATTCAACCATAGCAGATTTTACACTTTGGTAAGACGGATAAATTGAAGTGTTTCTCAATCTGGAATCTTTAACTAATCCTTTATATCTATTCTTGCTGTAATCGTATTTCAAATAGAGGCTAATGCCGACTCCTTAGTGTGCCTCAAAGGATTATTTTCTTGAGAAAAACTTGCTTCCCCACTAACAGCAGCAGTCACATTCTTGCCCATTTTTGCAGCTAATTCAATAACGGACATGTTGAACGCATTATTATTAAGCAGTTCGTTAGCACGCCTGTACAGTGTTCTTTTTGAGGCTTCTTCCAGTGAAACACGTTTCGTTCTTTTCCAATTAGCTAGTTCGATTGGTCCTATACGTTTGTATATTTCTTCAAGATAAAGAGAGCGAACCCTCATCTAGCCTCGCCTCGACGTCTCACATTGAAGCAAATGAGTCGTAGCATAATCGATCGAACTTCCAAAAAAAAAACACAAGATATTAGCAGAAGTTAAAAAATTCGTTTATGAGAAGTAAGTTAAAAAGATTAAATACTTACCTTACTTCCTTTGTAAATGAAAATATAATTATGGATAATAAATACCTGGTTTAAATTGCATTACAGTCATACATAGCCTACGAGGAGTGCCAGCGACACTGGCAACGATACGTCTCGAGATCGTTCGTAAAGTGATATACATCAAATAAACGATCAAATACTGCTTTATGTATAATTTTATTGTTTTTTTATATATGAGAATACAATATACCTCCAAATTAGTGGGTCATCAAATCATTTCAACGAAAAAATGATGATTTCATTGGTTTTTGTTCACTAAAATCGATTTTTTGAAAAACCCTGAAGTCATAGAAAAATTTTGAAACCAGATTTGAAATCAGCGTGAAAAAATCTACGGGAAATGTTGTATAGCATGTTAAAAAAAAATTTTCCGCGCGTGGTATTGAAAAAGCCACAATTTTCTTGAAATTGTGCAAGTTTAACGAATTTTTTCAAGGTTAAAAAACGTTCGTACCACAATATCTATAATTATTTCATATTCTGCAAAGTTTCAGCTTTAATTTAAAAAAAATTTCATCGCTCTATCTCATTTCTATCCAAAGTTCTTTTATTTTGACACAGATTTCATCGGTTTGGCCCACTGTGCGGCGCAGCGGACAGAGGACACGTCCGTGCGGTACGAGCGCTCCAGTTCGAATCAATGAGATCTGATGAAGCTAGGTAACGATTTTGGAACGAATGATGACGCAGCTAGAATCTTACTCGGTACATTTGCCGGCTTATATAATATTTTTATGACCAAGTCTTAGCCAATGGCGTTTCTTGGTTTAGTCTATAGTTTCGAATGAACGTCTTCGAATGTAGTGGGAGAGTGGGTTTTTTCGGTCAGGGGGTAATAACGTCGGTGCGGCGATGGGCGCAGGTAGTTCGGCGCTAAGGAGTCAAGTTTTTATAACAACGCGATTTCGAGCGTATTTTCAGCGAAAATATAATACATGCTTGTAGGCTAGATGCTGGAAAGATCTGCCCGCTGCCGATTATCGGGACTCGGTTGCTATGATTTCCAGGAGGCGAGCTTCAACAGATAGAATATCTTAGAATATGAATATTTATTAAATAATGAGGTATAATATTGTAATATACTTTAAAAAATATAATCGATTACATTGGATAACTTTATGTGAACTTTGACGCATGGGGAAGCATTTGATATAATAACTATATTTGTTACACTCTTTATTTTTTCCTGTTTTTCCTTAATTTTATATACTAAATTAATAACCGCATTAGAAAACGAAACCTTATACAACAAATGCCATCGAATTGGTAGTTATTTACATATACTTTACTACATCTAACACAGCTGAACATTTCTTAATGACTATTTGGAAAACAACAACAATTTCAATCGTAAATCAACCAGTAACATCGGGTACTACAATTTAATACCTTTTTTTAGTTATTATGTAAAAGAAAATTTTTACATTTCTTCTTATGTAGGTCAGTCATTCAAAGTTTAGTAATAAGTTTATCAGTAGGTGAAGTGTTGTGATTAAAAAGAATTCAATTGTAATTGAGTTAATTGATTAATCATCGTTGATTATCCATCGCTGATTAAAACTATTAATCGGTCATCATTAACTATTAGAATTATGTTTACCACGCTCATAATTTCGATTAATATTAACATTGTACTAATAAGCCAGCAAAAATAGATTACTATAGAAACATACGTATATGTTTATAATAGTGCCATAATATTTAATCGTTGCGTATTAAAATAAGTATTTCTGGATAAAGAGATCTTTCGCAGTGAATCATCAATGAAATTGATGATTAAGTAACCAATTTCCACAGTAAACAATATGCACAATTAAATACTTATTTTAGTTAATTGGAATTACATGTTAGTTAAATGAAATATTTAATCGTGAATTGCAATTGATAATTAAATAATCCAACAGCAATCATTAATCGATAATCGCATTAAATATTGTCCTTCTCTTCAATAGAAATCATATAAGACTAAAACTAAGAAATAGTACTTATATTAATGAATCATTTAATCATTTTTGGTTTTCAAGTATTTTCGAATCTGTATCTTTCTTGTATATCCAGATTAAATGCATCGTGTTTAAATAATCAATTGTGTTGACTGTGTAGGACATTCAGTTCTGACTTCTAAATGTTATGACTTGAAACTGTGCTATTAATTTGTAAAAATAAGAAACGAAATTATAGAATAAAAATAAGTAAATAATAATATAAAGATAAAATCAATGTTCAGAATATATGTAGATTTTCCCATTTTAATGTATTGTCTGATGCAACTTTAAAATCAAATTTTGGTAAATACACTGTTGAAAATCTGAAAATTCGACTAATTACATCATATTATTTTTCTCCATTTTATATTACAATGATTTTTTAGTATTTTTTATTAATGTATTTGTAACGATAATGAACGGATAATGTTTCTCAAGAATATATTGTTATAGTAATAATGCATGAATAATATAGAATTGCCAGTTGATAACAATCCGTACAATATAAAATAATACGTGCTGTTATTTTCCTCCAATTTTATCTAATTAATGTCCATGATTTAGAAATGTAAAAACGTATATTTCTCGACAAAACAAAAATGTACGTACATAAAAGAATTGCCATCAAGCATTTATAAATAAAAAATTTGTATTTCATTCATACATTTATGCTGTAATGTTCTTGTTGTAGTGGCAATATTTGCCAGCAAATGTTGGTAAGAATTATTAAGCCGACATAAAAAATGAATGTCTGAAAGAACCGAATTAGGAATTTTGTTGGAAACATATCGGCTTGGACAATCGATATAAAACTTATTTATGAAGGTTGTGAACATAGTTCATATATTATAGGTCAGGTTGACAATAACAAAAATATAATTTTTTCCATTGATCAGATATAAATAGTATATATAGTAGAATAGTAGATATATAAATATTTATAAAGTGTCATACAATTAAAGAAAAATTAAAGTTTCTTCAGTGACGCAAACACTTTATAAAATGTTTGATAATGGATAAATGAAAACTTAAGAAATGATTCTTCTTAACAATGTAAGACGAAAACCTAGAGTAAAAACATGCAAAGCTAACTTAATTTTTTAGCTTTTAATAATTGAAAACTTCTCCGATTTCCCAATAGTGATATGTGTAAATTAGATCAGGTTTAAACCTACCGTACGAAGGACACAGCCAGAGAAATGGCTCGCCTGTCGTTATTAGCGAATATTAATGGTTAATAACTTAGAAGTGAAACAAAACCACAATTTTTAAATTCTTGATTTTCATTATCCTATGGAAAAAGTTATTCTTTAAATTTTTTTCTGTTTTGTTGTTACCGAATTGTTATGGAACACTCTATGAAAGACGATTGACCATATTTTTGAGACACCCAGTGCGTAATACCGGTCCGATAAGAAACCATTACGTTGAAAGCGCGCCGTGCTGTTCTCGCTACCTCGGTGCCCGTTACTTTTGCGCCGTGCTCACGTCACAGGAACCGAGATTCTGTCTTCTTTCATAATTAGTTTTAGCACCAAAACACTATTCTAATTCAAACCAACCGAATGACGAGATGAATCCATTAAACAGTGCTGAGCAAAATTTTATTTATTTAGTAAATGCAAAATAATACATAAAAATAAAATTTGACTTGTTAACAAGAATTAATTGTTTCATTTCAGTGAAAATCAATTAAAGGAATAAAATACAGTGAAATTTTGAAAAAATCGAATTTCTTTGTTTTTAATCATAATTTCAAGTCTTAGAAATGGAATGTAAATGTACATGAATGCCAGCCGCTTTAGCATTTGATAATAAATTCGTATACTAATATAATTCGTATACTAATTTGTGTTTTTTTGTGTTTTTCTCAGAACCGTGTTTTCCAAAAAGGTGTACGAAATATCTCTAGTTTTAGCTTATCAATCATTTTAAAGTTTTACACTTATGTTCCTTGTAATAAATATTTATTGGGAATTTGCGATCAATTTTATGTTATACATTTTATATTTTCTATTTTAAGTAATTATTTAAATGTAAATTATTTAACCATCATCCGTCCCTCGTGTCAATTTGACACCATAATATAACATTTGTTGCAGAACTTTATTACCAAGTGATTTTTTTAACATGAAATTTAGTATTGTTTATACTATATATTTAGCAAAACATGTGATAAAAAATGTGACAATATTTGTTACAAAAAAGGCTCTTTAGTCTAACACATAATTTTGTATGCATGGTCTGCCCGGCCCTCTCCACCCCCTCCCACGACCTAACCACAACTCACTCTAATCGCATAATCTTTGCATTGTAGCTGTCATCCAAAATTTGAACTAGTAACACGCACATAAGATCTCTTTCTTTTCTATACGCTGTCTTTCTTTGCGTCCGAAACATTCATCGTCCATTACACAAGTAAATATTATCCGAATTATATGATATTTGGTATCATTTTCATCAGAAAAATACCACAAATGTTTGTGAAAATCTTATAAAAAAATAATGCAAAATGAAGATGTTTTGTCGTTGGATTAGTAGTGGTCTCACACCGATATACCGCTCCCGTATTATGTTACACTTCTCGGCGACCGAGGTCTCTCGGGATTCGCTCTCCTTTTCTACGTTCGGCAAAAGTCAAAGAATAGTATACCTTTTTTTTGCGCAGTGGTAATCTCTATTACGGATACACCGGTCCCTCTCGCGCGGGGAGAGAGACCGGGTTATGTTGGACTCCCCGGTCCGAAGACCGGTATACCAACTAAATCCACTGCGTTCATCCCTAAAGCTCCTGGGGGTGTCTGTGTTCCGTGCACGCATGTCTATCCGGACAACCCCGCTTCTTCAACCTTCCCAAGAGGGGGACGCGGTCCCCTCCTACCTACCCTAATAAGAGGCCAACACGCGATGAATGACGTGTTAACCCCCCGCCTCATTTGGATCGCCCGATGATTGTCCAAGCCCCCCGATCGGAGCAACCGACGATGCCCGGTGACGCCATTGATGACCAGGATATCGAGGAGTGGATTGGATTACCCCCCCCCCCCCCCGACCCCGTGTTCATCAAGGGCGTCCCCGCCCGCGCAAGGGAGGTCGCATCGGAAGCCCGTTTACGGCACAGACCCTGTGACATCTCCTACCCCCCAAGCGGCCAGGGGCAAGAATCCGTTCCCGCTCCCTTTCCGCCTCCTCCTTTTGTAGCATCACCAGCTAGCAAAAGGAGGAGAAAAAAGAATAGTATACCTGGCCCGTAATTGTCCCTGGACGGGTCCGTGATTTGCGACATTTATCGATAAAATGCTGTACACAAAAGTAAGGAAGTTCTGATCCAAGTAAATCTATGTAATGTATTCCATACTTTCATCACAATACCGAGTATTCTTAGTATCGGAAAATAGTACTCGTATCGAATAGAACGAGTAACGATATGAGAAAGTATAACCAACTATAATAATCAACACAATAAGGTACTCTGATTTTACAGAGTAGAGTGCAGTAGATTGTGTCAGTGGTGACATATAATTGTCATAACAATAAATAAAGTAAAAAACAGAACATGCTTTTTATTTCCCGCGCAATCGTCATTTGTTTCTATCCTATTGCATATACAGAAGAAGCAAATGACGATTTTAATCCCTATCAGGACAGTCCCTATATATGGCATTCTCATTACGCAGGTTAGTCTATGCAATTTAATTTTGTTAACAAAAAACTTTAATAGCTATGTGTTAATACTTAATTTTGATTTGTAATTGTTACTTTCGATACAAGTAGGTATTGATACTTTTATCTCAATATTGAGTAAGTATCGATACTTTATTTCGATACACGTAGTGAGTAAAAGTATCGATACCTTAATGGCAGGCATGGGCGACGCTGGCTCAAAAAACACATTTGCTGAATCCCCTCTTCCCCTGCTCGGCGAGGCAATCTCCACCACGTCCACTCCGACTCTCCCTTCAACACGGGCCCCACGATGTTACATCGGCAGGTAGTTGTAGCATCGTGGGGCCCGTGCTGAAGGGAGAGTCGGAGTGGATGTGGTGGGGACTGCCTTGCCGAGCGGGTGAAGAAGAAAAGTAGCAACATGTGTTTTTTGAGCCAGCGTCGCCCATGCCTGCCTTAATGGTATCGGAACATCCCTACACAGAAGTTGGCCACCCTTCATATAATATATTGCAGTTTTATTAGGAGAAATATATGTACAAACAAAATATGAAATATAATGTCGCGTAATATAGACCATGTAATTTTGAATGTATATTAAACATAGAGGAATGTATTTATAATACTAATGTTTAAAGTAATGTTATAACCTGATTAAATTAAGTGTCTTAATAGCATGATAAAAAAATTGATATTTGTAAAACAAAATAAAAATTGGCAGAATAATAGATTAATCAAAAACTTGATTTTTGCTATGACAACTAAACGCATACATTGCATCTTTTTAAATTTTGTATGCAATTATAAGTACATTTTACATTATAAGTGCACAACGCACATGAAACAGTACATTTTTCTGAATAAATTCGAATAAATTAGACCCAATATTTTCCAATTATTATCAATTTTGTAGTGTGTATTGTTATCACCACGAAAGAAACATTCTGCACCGTCACTATGGACGTCGTAGTCTGATGATTTTTACATACTTTTTATGTTATGTTTATGCTAGAATTATGACGCAATTTTTAATTTATTTTTTTTAGTCTACCTCTTACTAACCACTTATTCTTACACTGTCATGATGATTTTCAAAACATTCTTTTCGCTTTTTACGGTCCCCGATGGAAGAAGGTGAATGTTTAAAATAAGTTGAAAAATATCTGAAAAAAGTTGGTGAGTTAAAGCTGTCTTGCGTGCTTTAAATATTGTTTACATGTATTTAAATGATCGTAATGTTAGAAACGAATGTACCATTCTATTTGGAAGAGTAGATCTTACTAAAAAACTGAGGGTAACAGAGAAAAACAATTTTTGCATTCGTGTTCAGCGTATTCAAATTTATAAGAAAGAATTTATTGAAACGCAATCTTGGTGTTATACAGTATAATTAATTATTAGATAGCGGATTTTGTGCATTTATGACAAAAAGGTAAAACATTAAAAAACATTTAAAGTAAAACATGTTAAAATGTACAAATATAAAAACATTAGGAATTAAAAACATATAACATATAAAACATTAAAAACATATTAATGTAAGGGATTTGCGTCACCCGGTACACGCTTGCTCGAATACACGTGCACATGCGTTGGTGAATTGCGACATTTAGAAGGCTACGATTTACAAAACATCATCGAGGAATATTCGGTGATAATTCTTGAAAGGGAATTGTTTCTAAGATTGATCGAAACAGTTCCCCGTGAGCGAGCATAAAAGTGATACCGCCGCGCCATACCTCGAGCCTCCTTACATTAAGAAAAAAAATAAAATTTCACTCCCCTTTGTTGCAATTCCGGTACTATTATTTGTTGCGGATAGATACGTAGGTGCATCCCTTCTACCTTTACAGCAAGTATGTGGAGTGTGCGACGCGAATTGAACGTACTAACTGGATAAGAATTTGGCGTATTTAAATTTAGTTAGCTGCGTTTATAGATCTGCGTATCAGATATAGTTGTCTGCGTATTAGATATAGTTGTCTGTGTATTAGATATAGTTGTCTGCGTATTAGATATAGTTGTCTGCGTATTAGATATACTTATGTATATGCGATTTAGATATTAGAATATTGTAAAAGACATAGGCCACGTTGAGATATACTCCCTTCTACGGAAAGGCGCGCGAATCTTGGCGACAGAAATGCAACGACACAGGTGTCGTGATGCATGGTCAAGCCAAGACGCAAGGCGTGTACCTTAGGCCGCTAGAAAACCCAAACAAGCGGAGGGAATATTTCCCGGACATGTAGGTTTAACGAGCACGGGGGGACCGACGAGTCCACCCGGGGCCTTCAGGCTACTGGAAGAAGCCACGAGATTCGCTAAGCACCTGAAGAGGAAAAGGGATGTTTGGGAAAACAATAAAAAGGAAAAACGAGGAATCAAAAGCAGATCGTTTGGACCGAACCCTCCTGCGGGCCTCAGGTATGCGATGGCTTACGGGTGTTCCCCCGAAAAAGGGATACAAGGCCTATGAATGATGTCTGCGACCGCATGCAGCAGGCTGCGTTTTTTCACTAGATTATATGGATAATGGAGGGGTTTCCACTATTCAGATTCCTCGGGCTAAATAAGGAGGTGCCGGGGTGAGAGTTCGTGTCAGATAGCCACGGAACGACAGCGAATAATTTGTACAGATTCAAGTATTATGACACAAATTATAAGTTATTTTTGAATAGTCAAAAACAAACATATTTAAAAATTAATTATTCGAAACTAGCATTTTGTAATCTACCTTTACTACAAAATTTATCTATTTAACACGCCTTACAACAATTTCTGAACATCAGCAAACACATTTATTTTTTGCAATTATGCAGTGTTTCATGATACAGAGTTAATTTTACTTACTTTTTTCTAATTTTAATTTACTTAATAGTATAGTAATGCTTATCGTTCCACGATTGATACAGATGACTTCAACTAATTCGACATGATGAGAAATCGTGTGTAGATACAGGAAATAACTTCCTGCAAAAGAAAGTAACAGCAATCGGAAATCATTTTATATATCCATAGAACTGAACTCTTCGATGTTGTCTTAAACGAAAGTATTTGAGGTTCTCTGGGATGAATAGGAAAAACTATCAATAATGTTAGTAAATATAAATTGCACTACATCATCATAATGTAAATGTATGTTAGCGGCAGCCTGTTTTTGAGAATAATAGTAAGCAGATAGCCCGACGCTACTCCGCTTTCGGTTAATTCATGGTAGGGTCAGTGATTGAGGGTGGCCTCTCAAGGCGTACTTCCGTCGACGAAGAAACCCGAGATGACGCCTGGCAACTTGAAGTTGTGCAGACGTCTGATGGGGCGCATTCGTTGACATCTGTTTAGAAAGTTAGGGATCTTTAAGTATTGCAGACGACCCGAGGTCGTACCGCTTGCTTAAGGAACAAGGATAGTTTTCCCTTGAAGGATCTGGCCACGGAGTGGGGAAGGCGATATGCCTTCTGGTAAGAGCATTGTGATTGACCGCTCAGGACTTACTCCAGAACCGTCAAAGGACACAGTCGTCGACTCCAGGCAACTATACCGAATTTCAGACAAGTATAATGTACAATATGTAGAAAATGTTGTATACTGGTTTAGGAGTTTAGATATTCACATGTAAACGTGAAAATTGTTTAAATGATTTATAAAAAGTTGAATAATGGATATTAATATTCGAACTGTAGTTTAATTGCATTATAAATAAATAAGTAAATAACAAGTACATGAGATAGGGTTTTGATATACATTTTAGATATTAACTTCTATTCGATAACTTCCTTTTCCGATTGTATGTGAGGTTGAGGTGTGTAAGTATAGAGCTGAGTGAGATTTTGTGATAGAGTGGAGATTTCAAGGTGTGAAAGGGAAGAAAATGGCGGAGAAGGGTGCGTGAGGTGTAGGGGCTGGCAGCCGTTAAAGGTAAAGGGCAAGAAGGAGGAGTTGGCAGTAAAAGGAAGTGTGCGAAGGAAATAGGTTAGGGCGGCGCACAGTGGTGCGAAATGGCCAAAAAGCGGAAAAAAATCTATGAAAACTAAACTACCCAACAAATCTGCTTGAAAATTTGTAGAAAGCATGCCACAGGTACAACGGTTATGTGGCAATAATTAAAAATAAAAAATTGTATTAATTATTAACTAAAATTGGCTAATTGAAAATCTGTGCATTACGGAAATCTGGGCTTTTCGGAAGTACACCCTTTTATTTCTTGAAGCATACAACAAATTCTTTATTACTAATTCTTTATTTTATTTCTTTATTAGTTTTTTAAAAATCCCGACCACCTTCGGTCAATCTTCGCTGCAATTGGAGCAATAACTTCCCTTATATGCATCCGTCATAGTGGTCTGGTGTCTGAGCTGGCCAAATCTAGAAATAAATATAATAAATAGTAATTTTCAGTTTTTTGTGACTTAGAAAACGTATTGCAAATTTAGAGAAAACATGAAAAAATATTATACCTGGAATTATATTTTTTATTTGAGTTAACGATGCAATATTTTTCTTATAACGATTCATTATTTTCAACGAGTAATGCTATTACGTCATCGTGTAATTCCATAACTTTTTTCTTCGGCTCTTTTCGTAAGCTATTAATATACGGATCGGAGGATGCAAGAAGCATATTCATTGTATCCTCATTCGTAAATATGCGAGAACATTTTCGCGAATGTCTTTGCCGATATTTCCTGTAATCTTTATTTCTGGCTTCTTGGGCTTCCTCAGTTAATATCCCAATAGGCAACATAATTGCTGTTATTATATCACTGCCATGTAAAAGCACTTTGTGCACTGTATTTGGCATATTGTACCACTCATACAGTGTCACATACAAGGCGGCAGTCTCTTTGCAATATGTACTAAACTTTCTTGGATCTATTTCTTGTCCACAGTTTAGTACTTGCAAAATAATGGAGAAGCGATGAATCAATTGTTCGTCTACTCCTGTTATTTCCGCTGTCAAGGTTGGATTACTAAAAAATTTTCTTGACGTGTTGCCATCATTGCTAGTGCCCATGCCTTGTTTTACAAAATCCACTTTAAGTCCCATTCTCCGGACGAACTCTTGTTGAATGATTTTTTTCCTCTCACGTTGCTCGATTTTTGTCTGTGCATTTACTCTCCAACCTTTAAATGAACTATTGTAAGCAATATGCAGAATGCATTCCATGAATTTAATTCTTGCGTGCAGAGGTGATAAGCCCATGCTAAGGGCATCTTCAGAATGTGGTTTATTTCGCACAATATTTAACTTGTTCATTTCTGATGGTTTTGCTTTGCATATATAGCACACTGCCATTGACGACGTATTTGTGACAGTATTCGCGATTTTCCCATCAATCATCGTAAATAAAAGCCTATGCTTTATCCTGAAGATTTTTCCGTCCATTTCTAAGACAGTATCATTCAGATTTTTTATCTCGGTCTCTATTCTTTCTACTTCATTCTTGATTACTTCCGGTGTTTCCGCGGTAAATTTAAATTGAATGGGCCTACAAAGTCGAGTTGAGGAAGGCCTTGTATTCTTCCAAACAGCTGTGGCTTTTTCCTTTTCTCCCAAGTAAATCGGCACAATAGATGTTAAAAACATATGCGAATCGCTAACGTTTTCCTCATTGAAGGCTTGTTTGTATTCGCTGTGCCCAGACGAACCATCGCATCCCCATTTGGACACAAGGGTCAAATCACTTCCAATTTTTTCCAGATAATCCGGTATAGTTTTCAAAATTCTTGTCGTGGTGTGATCTAGCAATCCTTGTAAGCTGACACTCCCAGAGCTTTCCGTCACCTTTACATCCGAAGGATAACACTCCTTCTTCACATTTACTAATTGCCAATAGGGCGGATAAATATCACTGCCAATTTCCTGAGCCGCCTTCCGAAGCATTTCATACTGATACTTCGATAATGAGCAGTCAAAAAGTAAGGCCAATGCCTTTTCTGCACTGAATACAGCTGCTGGAGCGGTCGGTGTATGGGCAGCTCTCGTAATCAATTCCTCGGAATAATTTTCACGTAACTGCTGCACTTTGTATCGTTTTGCTCGATTGCAGCACTCATCGAAATCTTTCGTTGGTCGTCCCCTTCGTAGCCGTTGAGATGGTCGCGGTTCTACTTCATTATCTGCGACACTTTCCGTGAGATTCGTAGAAATAGAAATATTACTTTTCAGCCAGTCCTGATTCATTTTTAATAACGAAGCTTTACATCGTGAAGCAGTGTTCCATCTTCTACTGAAATGTGGCAAAAAAGTTTTCTTCAAGTAACAACTAATTTTTTCTATTGTATTTGCTGTGATATCCGGATATTTAATTCTCAGAGCATCGGTACATTTATGTACGTTACGATTGTTTGTAAGTACAATGTTCACCAATTCTTCATTACTAATGTTGAAATTTTCCATTACGTAAAATAAGCAACGCTACACAACACCTTAAACAATACTATGCGACACTCTTCAGCACACTAACCTGCCAGTAGCGGTTGTCCGTTGTTTAATTTGCAAACTTTCGAGTTATTTACCCGTCGTCTTGGTAACAAATATTCCGAACATCGGAGCGTTGACACAATAACAGTTGAAATATGCTTATTTCATTTATCATTTATTTTAGCATATTTCAACTGTTACTGTGCCAACACTGCGCATTCTTGAATAATAAAAAATTGAGTAATAAAAAATTCTCAACTGTGACTCCCACACATTTAAAATTTATTAAAATACACGTGTAATGTAAATTCTTCTTAAAAGTTTTTTAAATTGGTCTCGTAATGAAAGTTCAAAATATGCCTTTTGTAGATCTATGTTAGTTAAGCATGTGCGGAACATTTCATCGAAATCGGTTGACGGTAGAAAGAACGACACGCATCGAAGGATATACGAATCTGGATTTTAAGCAGGAATTGACCAGGAGCTGTGCATACCAAGATTTTCACCACTTCTAACCGCTTATACCTTGTGTGTATGTTAATCGATTTCGATGAAATTTTCAGTATATATGTAACTAACTTTGATGTACTAAACATATATTTTAAATTCTCTTTACGGCGACAAAAAAAATTTTTAAAGTTCATTTTTATTATGTTATTGCTATTTTCTTCAAAAATTTTTTGCACGTTATTTAGTAAACAAATGCTTCTAATTGATCACAAAAAATCAGGTCATTTGGTGAAAGTTTAAAAAAGTTATTCCGTTTTAAAGATAGTCATGTGACTGACTACAATTAGATAAAAATAGTTTCAGTGTCAAGTTTGCAGGAGTTTGCAGCTGAAACTTGGTTGATATGTACTTTAAAGTGTGTTGTATAATTTGCAACAAGTTTTATCTTGGCGCTTTTTGGCGCCAACAAGTTATGTCAAATTAAACTTTAATCCTACTATTCAAAACACCTCTTTTTTCAATTTGTGTTTTAGGCAAATAAATGACACTTACATTAACTATTTCTACGTTAAATAAATCATCTATTATTAACATAATCAAATTTATAATATTGTTCAAGTGTTTTAATGTTTTAGATTCTTGTGGCTGCATTTATATGTAGACGCTTTTATAAGCTAAAATCGCAGGTTTCCTGTTTCCAAACATTCATGTCATATTATTCCTAGAAATAAGTGACATTAATAAAAAAATTTTATTGGTTTAAATACTCCAACTATCTAGTAAACGAAACTTCAATGAAAAATCTATATACTTAATATTAAAAAAAAATGATTTTTTCCCCATCCGCACCACTGTGCGGCGTGGCAACCGTGAGCGTTACGCGGGAAGAGAGAGAAGGGGAGTAGTATGTGGCGCGGTCTAGTGGGGGACGCAAGTGTGAAGGCGGGAAATTGACAGAGTGGCAAAGGAGAAGAAGGCAAGGGAGAGGGAAGGGAAGGTGGGAAGGTAAAGAAGGAAAGTGTGCGGAGGCCGTGGAATGCAGAAAGACTAGGAAGGAAAGGCCTGAGTAGCGGGAGAAGCCTGGAGAGTCTGTGGAGGAAAAGGGGAAGAGAAAAGGGTGAGGAGGGGGGTGATGAGGAAGAGAAGGAAGGGGCAGTATTTAAGAAGAGCGTGCTGACAAAATGGTCACCGAAGGAGGATAGGAAAGGAGATGATGGAAGAGATAAAGAAGATAAGGGATGAGGTGAGGAAAGAAAGGAAGGACAGGAGGAGGATAAGGAAGTTTGAGGTTATATAGGATAGAAAGGGGAGGGAGGAAAGGAAAAATAATATAATAATAAAGGGGATACAGATAGAGGGAAAAGAGGTGAAGGAGGAGGTGAAGAATGTGTGGGAGAAGATGGGAATAAAGGAAATAAAACTGATAGGGAGGATAGGAAGGGAGGGGTATGGAATGGCGATAGTGAAAATGGCTGACAGGGAGCAAAAAAGGAAAGTAATAAATAAGAGGGAGAACACTAAATTAAGAGGAAGAAAAGGAAGGGTAGAAGAAGACGACCTAACGATGGAGGAGAGGAGAGCAAGCTGCAAGATATGGGCGGAACCGGGGGACGAGGGAGCTATAATACAGGGTATAAATTAGGATTTTGGAATGTGGCGGGGCTGAGGAATAAGGAAGAGAATTTTTGGAAAGGTCTGGAGGAATGGGACATAATAATATTGATGGAGACGTGGTTGGGAGTGAAGGGATAGCATACCAAGGGGCAAGGAGACACAATGGGCGAGGAGAGAGGTAAAGATGGGGAGGGCAAGGGGGGTATGGTAATGGGAGTGAGGTAAGAGATAGGGACAGAAAGATGAGAAATAGGAGGGAAGGAGGCAATTATAACGATGATATTGAAGATAGAGGAGGGATGCTGGAGGGTGATAGGGGTATATGTGAATAGAGACTTGGAAAGGAGGTTGGAAGAGCTAGTGGAATGGAGGGGGGAGGTGGAAGAGAAGGTTAATACGGAAGGGAGGACGCTTTGTGGGCATTTGGGAGAGAAGGGGTGGAGGATCTTAAATGGAAATGTGAAAGCGGACGAGGAAGGGGAGTGGACATACATAGGAGGGAGAGGGAACTCGGTGATCGACTATGTTTGGGAAATGGAAGAACGGAGGGGAGGGAGTAGAGGAAGACTGGAAAGGTCTGAAGGAAAAAGTACAGGAGGTGCTAGGGGAGATGGGGAAACAGGAAAAAGGGAGGAGAAAAGAATGGTGGCATGAGGAATGTAGAATAGAAAAAAGGATGGTAAGGGAAGAAATGAAGAGGTGAAGGAAGAGGGGAAGAGAGGGCGTAGAATAGAAGGTAAAGAAGAGGGAATACAGGGTGCTGTATGATGAGACGACGAAAAAGGAGAGGGAAAAATTGGAAAGGCAGCTGGAGGGGGTAAAAACGAAAAGGCAGGTTTGGAACTTTCTTTTATTTAATTGTTATTTGCTTTTTTCAAAAATTATTTTAAAAACGAACTTTTAATTTCTGTAACCATCAAAAATATTTACTTTTCAGAAATAGTTAATGTTACGTTGCCGCAACACACGGAAGGGTTCCGTGAAGGGTTGGATTCTTGTCCCGATCAGAGAATCACACACGGCGCGAGAGATTTTGTTTGAGCACTGTTTATTAACAAACTGTTCGGGTCCGAGGACCTTCTATTACAAAAGATCTGTTTTAGCGATGTTCGAGGTGGTTGTTTGATCGCAAGGTTCGGTCTTTGTCGAAAGGTAGTAGCGTTCTGATGCGTCGTGGTTATGTTCCGTTTTCTGTGAACTCGGGTTTTTTGCGATTGGTTAGTTATAGTTTTGGGTGGAGGAAAATTGTAATTTGTCATTGGTCGTGGGTGTGTCTATTTTGTGTCCTAGGGTGGGAAATTGTCAGAAGTTCAGTTTCGTCTTGTCGCGTCTTGTCGGTGTCGTGATTTACAACCACTCAGCCGGTCACAAATTGCAACTCGCTGTTGCGTCGCACGTGGTGTCCGGGTGTTCTTACGGTGACCGTCAAGGTACGGTGGGCCATAAAAATTAGCAGGGTTTTCAGAAAACGTCCCGCAGTGCCTCTGCGCCTACCGTGCAACTATAAATCTATTGTTCGGCACGTCTTTCGTCGTCGCTGCGATCCACGACGGGTAGGTCGGAAGTAACACGCCCCCCCTTGGAAAAGGAAGATGTATATCCTGATTGGGTGTACATCTTCCGTATCAGTCAATTCGTAATGCTATTGTACTATCCTAAATGTGGGTCATTACGTATTTATAACGTAATAATATACAGGGTGGCCCACATAACTCTGAACAGCTCAATATCTCGAAAACTATGCCATCGATTTTAAAGTTCTTAGTCTTAAATAGCATGGAACTGAAGGGCCTTTCTGACTACATAAACGTGAAGTGGCCTCCCTTCCCCTTTAACGGGGGAGGGGAGGAACCTTTGTAATTTTAAATGGAACCCCCTATAAAATGTTACATATTTAGATTCTACAGGAAAAAACAAGTCAATTTTGCCTGAAACATTTTTTTGTCAGATACTTCCATGATGAGATATAACAGTTTGAAGTTTCGAGTTGTAGGTACTTGAAGCGCTCGGAAATAGCGTTATGGAATTATACGCGCTTGAGTCCTTTGCTTATTCGTGAAGAAATAAAATGTACTTTAAATTAAATGTTCAAAATGTCCACCACGGGCTTGTAAACATTTATTTACTCGAAACATCAAAGTTGTTCTAACATTTTTTAACATTTCGGGAGTCACTGAAGCGCAAGCGTCACGTATTCTTTGTTTCATATCCTCTTTTGTCGTCGGTGGTTCAAACATAACTTTGTCCTTTACATATCCCCATAAGAAAAAATCTAATGGTGTTAGATCGGGGGATCGAGGAGGCCATTGACGAGGTCCCCCACGACCTACCCATTTGTTCCCAAATTTTTCGTTCAAAAATTGCCTGGTCATGATTGTGTTACGAGCCGAGGGCTAAGCGGGTGATGCGTGACCGAGGTTATATAATTAGGAGACTTGGTTTTGTGGACTGGCCGGTGTGTATTTCACCACCGGGTCGCCACCTTGGAAAAGGAAGGATTGTCGTGGACTAGCCGGGGTGTATTTCACCACCGGGTTGCCACCTTGTACAATGGACTGGCCGACGTGTATTTCACCGTCGGGTCGCCGCGTGGATCGGGAAATGGATAATTGTTATCGGCTCTCGTAACGTTATATAGAAATTGATATACTTTGAGCGGCTAAAGTATATCGTTGTGGGAATACTAGTTCTGGGATAGAAATCTGATGTGAATATGGAATTAATAGAATTGAATTCTTTAAAAATGTAGTACAATATATTCAGTGATTAAGTAGGGGTTACAATTGTAATTGTGTAACGTGTAGTCGCGGATACTAATATCCCTAACTCTCGGTTTTGACGCACTGAGAAATGCGGGGGTTACGGTTATCTAGTTATTTGTGCGATGGAATACGTACTGTTGAGTTAATGCTCGAAAAGGACTTTATACCCGATCTTGCTTATACGTAACTTGTCGCAACGTGACTAGGTTTCAACCGTGCCCGATTGTGGTTGGAATCGTGGGCTTTATATACCCCGAAATTGTCTAGAAATTTGGGTGGGAGTAGGCGTGCATCTGGATGGAAATTCCTGAGAATTTCCCAGATGCAGTACCCCCGTGGGAGAGTTAGTTTTTTAGATAAACTAGCGGACCACTGCAGAGCAACATGTGGCTTCAAGAAGGTTCAAAAAATCACGTAGATGAATTTTCCGTACGTAACAATTGCAAAATGTGGAGGAGCGCCGTCTTGTTGGAACCACATTTCTCTTCTAACGTGCAGTGGCACATCTTCCAAAAGCGCAGGCAAATGATTTTTTAATAAATCACAATAACTTGCAGATGTTACAGTTTCTTGAAAAAAATAAGGTCCAATCACAAAATCTCCTATTAGGCCACACCAAACATTTAAAGACCATCGATGTTGAAAGGGAACACATCGCATCCAATTTGGGTTTTCCACGGCCCAATAATGCAGATTATGTCCATTTACATGCCCTGAATTCATAAAAGTGGCCTCATCGGAAAAAAGTATTTTGCACAAAAAGTCGTTTTCCACAACACCCTGCAGCCATTCACGAAATCTTACGCGGTGATCGTAATCTGCTATCGAAAGCTCTTGTGATAAAACCATGTGATATGGATGATACTTTTGCCGTTTCAAAATTCGTTGAATCGATGAACGACTAATATGTGATGTTTGTGCAAGTGTACGTTGACTAATATGAGGATTTAATGTAATTGCAGCAAGAATACTGGCACTATTATTTTCATTAGTGACAGCTTTAGGTTTATTGCGAGTTTTTTTACACAATTCACCGTGCTCGCGAAGCCGCTTTTTGTGGGAGGTTTAAATATACTATTGCGGTAGAAGATCGAGCAGCCCAAAGATCATTGAACAAAGAACAATTTATTTAAAACACAATTTGTAAGGAAAATATAATGTACATCTTAACAGAACGGAGTTTATCAGAAGAGTGAGGAATGCGCTATCCTAATAAATCAATATCGCATGTCGTGAAGGAATGATTCTCTATTATTTTATAAACAACTTGAAATCTCAGGCTCTGCTTCCATATACTGGGTGTTTAAATCCAAATGGAGCAAATTAATTCACACTTTTCTAAATTATGAAATGTTGCATGACATTTTTTGATCCCATAACGTTCAAAAAACATCACTGCTGCACGCCGATAATTTTTTTGGCATTCACCTAACGTTAATAACATATTCACTTCTGTGTCAAAAGTAGCCATAATCACAATGTTACTGCTTGAATAACAGCTCTAAACTGAAAACGTTTTCATAGATAAGTGAGTCAAACTCAAGAATTGTAAATATTATTGTTTGTGTCTCTTTATGAATAAGCAATGGACTCAAGCGCGTATGATTCCATAACGGTATTTCCGAGAGCTTCAAGTACCTACAACTCGAAACTTCAAACTGTTATATCTCATCATGGAAGTATCTGACAAAAAAATGTTTCAGGCAAAATTGACTTGTTTTTTCCGGTAGAATCTAAATATGTAACATTTTATAGGGGGTTCCATTTAAAATTACAAAGGTACCTCCCCTTCCCCGTTAAAGGGGAAGGGAGGCCACTTCACGTTTATGTAGTCAGAAAGGCCCTTCAGTTCCATGCTATTTAAGACTAAGAACTTTAAAATCGATGGCATAGTTTTCGAGATATTGAGCTGTTCAGAGTTATGTGGGCCACCCTGTATAATAATAACATAATAATAATAATGCAGATACGTGTTACATAATACGCTCCCTTCTTAATTGTAGGCGGATCGACGGGGTCGTTTACAATGTTTTAAATTAATTTTCCGCTAAGAGTATGTACAAGGTGCGATCTGTTATTATTGCCGAATACGAAGCCTGAGGAATTATGTACGCATATTTCTTACTTACTATATCCTGCGGTATTGGTATAAATTAAACGTGTTGGCTGTCAGAAAGTGGTTGATGTGAAATAACGGTCATCTAGTTTCCCTACTTTTTCTTTTATTAAATAGGCGGAGTCTCCCGGTTTAAACTTCTGTATTTTCATATTGCGATCGTAGTACATCTTGGATTTATGTTTTGCTTTATTAAGATTTTCTGCCGTGGACTTTCGAAGTTCCGTTAGTATATTCTACGAGAAATGCTTCATACGTGAAATTATTTTTTTCGCAATATTCAAAATTAGAGGGTACTCGTGCCTTTTTCCTAAAGACTAGTTCGTGAGGAGTGTATTTCGTACCGTCGTGAACCGATGTATTATACGAGAGGACAGCGAATCTGATCCATTCATCCCAGTCCTTTGTTGTTTTGATAAAATTTTTTAAGTATTCTATAAGTACCGCGTGACTTCTTTCTAAAGAGCCATTTGTTTGCGGGTGGAAGGCGGTTGTTTTCAATTGTTTTATTTTAAATAATTTTTCCAATTGTTTCATAGTCGAACTCAAAAAATTAGTTCCTTGATCGGTTAAAATGTATTTAGGAGAACCGTAACGCGATATAAAAAACTCTTTTGCTAATGTTGTTGCTACTATCTGCGCTGTTGTATGAGGAAGTGGGTATGCTTCGCAGAATTTTGTTAGGTTGCATTGTACGGTTAGTATGTATTTGTTTCCGCTCGCAGATGTGGGTAAGGGACCTACAATATCTAAAGCAACTTTCTCGAAGGCGTCCGTGGGTGAATCGGTAATAATCATTGGTTGCTTAGCTCTAATTCTGACTAGTTTTTTCTTTTGGCAACTATTGAATCTTTTAATGAACTCCTCTGTGTCCTTTCTCATATTCTTCCAAAAATAGTTCTCGCGAATCCTGTTAAAAGTTTTGGTGATACCTTTATGATCGCCGATTGGTGTTTCGTGATTTTCGCGGATTATATCTTGTCTGTCATTTAGATTAGGAATTACTGTGTTGTCTAAGCATATTAATACTGAAATTCCGGAGTTTGCATAGATATAACGGAATATACCCCGTACTCTTACTCTGTCTAAGGGGCTCAATTTTAGATCTTCTATACTAACAGCTATAGATTTTACGTTTCGTTTTATGCAAATATGTTTCAAACTGTTGAGTGTTCTAAAGAGATTTTCTTGCGTCGGAGTATCGCGCTCTTTACCTGATATGACCAAATAAAAAATATATTTGTTTCTCGTCTCCGTAACGATTATCTCGCCGATCAACAATGTTTGATGTTGCCAATCGTCTTCGTTTAGTAGTTTCTTTGATATTAACGTGTCCGTGGTAGGTGTAAAATTTCTGTTGTCGGTTGATATAAAGTGGGTGTAGTCATTGTTCGCAATGAAAATTGTATCGTTTGTCTCTGAAATGTTTGGTGTATCTTTTATATTTTTGTAGTTTCTAATATAGTCAGCAAAATCGTTATTATAGTAGTCTCTGTCTGTTGAGAAAAAGCTGTTTTGTGAGCATGTGCAGGATTTATGGGAATTTGATGAAAACCGGAGGCTAAGTCGAACGTTGAGAAGTATTTAGCAGAACCGAGTTGATCGAGAATTTCCGTAATGTTCGGTAATGGGTACAAATCACCGATCGTTTTGTCATTTAGTTTGCGAAAATCTACAACCATTCTCCATTGTTTGTTACCTTCTGCATCCGGTTTTTTAGGAACTATCCGTATCGGAGAATTATAAGGGGAGTTCGATGGTTCTACGATATTTTCGCTAAGTAATTTTGTAATCTGCTATTGTATTTCCTCATTATGTATTATAGGGTGTCTGTACCGTTTAACGTGAATCGGTGTTTCGTCCGTCGCGTGTATAGCGTGTTTTACGAGTGTGGTTGCGGAGAGTTTATCATCCGGTAGGTAGAAAAGATGGTTAAAGTTTTTTGTAAGTTGTAAAACATTAGATTTTTCTTCTGCGTTTAAATGGTCTAGTTTTAGCATTTTATGTAATTGAGAAACCCTCTCGACTTGCGATATATTCAGTGTGTCAGGGGCTCGGAGGATTTCTTCTTCTTTAGTTTTTCTGTTTATCTTTTTCGATTTGGATTCTGGAATTTCCGACGCGTTCTTATTGTTATACATGCGAGTATATTTTTCTGCATGTATTCTAGACGAAGATTTATCTAATGTTACGCGTTTGCGAGTTCCTTCCGGTTTAGGAAATTCGATTTGTGTCAACGTCACTGTTGGAACTTGAATAATTTTGTCGCTTTCGCTTGTATTAACGGCATATGTATGCGCTATCCCTTTATTATTTTTAACAAGATACTCTCCGACAGGTATTTGGTCTCCCAAGTTTAATTTTTCTAGTACTTCTACTTCTATTTCTGCCGTGTTTGTTAATTTTACCGGAGTTATTTTAGCTGTACGACCGGGAATTGTTAATTTTTCTTTTTGAAACGGTACTGTTACGTTATTTGTTACGGTTAACGATTGTGACAAAATGACAGTACAGCCTTTTCTTTATTTAGAAAGTCAGTTCCTAAAATGCCCTTTTGATCGATTGGAAATGAGTCTGATAAGATGTGAAAAATATGCAAATTACTATTGACCGTTATCGTGACTTCTGCTAAGGTATTTGTAATTTCCGTCGTTATTCCTTTTAATTGTATTCGATTGCGTGTGTTACATGGGACATTTGATTTTAGTGCGCTTTGTTTAATTAATTATAAGGAATTCTTGTAATGGTTCTTGAAATTGTTTTGATTCTAAAAGAACAACTGGCATTTTGTTTACATTACTTGGAATCGAATAAATCTGTGCTATAACGGGTCTGAATAGGGGAGATTTTACTGATACTTGTTCCTCAGCTCGCCCGTCTGAGAAACGAGTGTCTCGTTTAAATGATCTAGAGATTCTAAAGGATTTGATGCTATGGTATGGACTTCTGCGCTTGTATTATATTTTGCCCGGCATTCGTTTGTGTCGTGACCCTTCATTCTACAATGATTACAATATTTTTTATTCCTTTCTAGAGTTCGGTACTGCTCAACGGTATGACCAATTCGGCTGCGGTAAATGCAAGTTTTTACGGTTTGTACGTCACGTGAGTTTTGCCTATATTGTGGTCGTTCGTTTGAAGTAGGTGTGTGGTAATTGGAAGTTTGTCGTGTCATGGGTTGGGCGTGAATATTATGGTTTAAATGGTAGGTTTGGTTAAAATGTGACGGGGTTTTTATGTAATCGTGGTCCGGTTTCCCACAGTAATGACAGTCAGCACGTTGTACATTATAAGGAGCAGGCGGTCCCATAAATCTTAGCTGTCTATTTTTTATATGTTCCCAGGCAACTCTCGTATTTTCTATCGCCTCCCTAAGTTTACTAGGTGATGTAAATCCTACCTTATTTTCTAATTCGGTACTCCTCATGCCAGATGTAAAGGCTTGTAAAGCGCTCTGTTCGAGCCCATGTATCATTCCTAACGCTATTTCCGGACTGTTGTTTTCGCGGATGGCGTCTCTTGACCGAGTTTGAATACTTTCTATTCTTCTGCCGAAATATAGAGGTAACTCCCACGTTTATTGTCTCGCAAAACCGAGTTCCGTTTGCCATTTCGTTTGGCTTTGTCGTGGAGCGTACGCACGTTTTATCTCGCGTAATATCGTTCCTAGATCGTTCGATGGTAAATATCCTAATATAATATCTGCGTCGCCGCGGATCGTTCTTATCACGCGTGCTAAGAATGCCGAGTTCGACGGATTAATTAAGCTATTGGCGGATTCACAGGCACGGATAAAAGAGCTCGCTGGTATATTGTATCCGTCAAAAACTGGTATACATTCCGCTGCTTCTTTTACGGTATAGTAGTGGTCCGCTTCGGATGTACCACCACTCGCGCCTGCATTGCCACTATCGATCCTTAACTTGGTAGCAAATTCTTTTACTACGTCTTGTGTGTCGTACGCGTGTCGTGATTTACAACCACTCAGCCGGTCGCAAGTTGCAATTCGCTGTTGCGTCGCACGTGGTGTCCGGGTGTTCTTACGGTGACTGTCAAGGTACGGTGGGCCATAAAAATTAGCAGGGTTTTCGGAAAACGGCCCGCAGTGCCTCTGCGCCTACCGTGCAACTATAAATCCATTGTTCGGCACGTCTTTCGTCGTCGCTGCGATCCGTGACGGGTAGGTTGGATGTAACAGTTAAACACTGTTATAATGAAGTGAAAATTTCTTTTTGATGAACAATATCGTCTTCAACGATTGAAACAGTACACGTAGCATAATGTTTAGAAAAATGCTAATATTTGACAACGATGCTTATGTGAAATTGTTTTCATACATACAATATCACAATTATGTTTTGTATGTCTCAATAAAATGCGTTTCTGATCAGGTTACTGTGGTACGATAAGGCTTTGAAATTTCAGTTTTATAATGTGTATGTGATGTTAATTTCTTTTAAATACACTTTAGTGTTGCAATTACTTTTGTATCTGGAATTTATAAAATTTCATATTTATTATCAATTACGACTACGCCTGCCTATCTCTTGAATGTTTATGAGAAAAAAATACGTGCTTCATCGGAAATAGGGCGCAAATGCGTGTCATTATTATTCTAGTCGTCATCATTATACCGTATGAGAAACGATTAAAATGATTTTCAACGATTACATTACGGGATCGTGACCCCAATTATAAGAAATGCCACAACACCTATTCCTCCTAGTGTGAACTGCATTTTCTTCGTTAAACTATTCGCAGCTAAAAATTAATTTCAAAAGGGAAAACAATTTTCGAAATTCAAAAGAGAGAGGGAAGGGAATTCGAACACAGGCCCAAGGCATAAGTGAAATGTACTGTAATAAAACGAACGAGATTTCATGACATATAATCCTGTCTCAGAATGTATCAAAACTCATACAAGAATTGAAAAATTAAATAGTATAGAAATAGTACTAAATAGTAATAAAAAAATTAAAAGTTGACTGTTCTATTTGAAAAAATTCAATTCTAAACTAAATAAATAGATTATTTCCGGTAAATGCCGGAAGATAAAAACTAGCATTCGGTTTGAGCACACTCAATAAACCTATGATAATTTTTCAAGTTTTTCATAAAATTACTCTCCTCCATCTTCTTGTTAGTAGGAGTAGACGGGTAGTATGGGACACCCTGTAGCGTATGAATCACTCTGCACTGTATGGTCATTATTGGTCATATAAATAGTTGCATAAAGAAGGTTATAACGAGGTTATACAGTGGATCCAAAAAGTACTGGAACACTGATTTTCTGATTCTTGAGAAATTGACGATATTTAATCTGTTGTAATTTCGTAAAAAGTAATCGTAGACCAATAGATCTGTTTTCATTGTAATGCTTGAAGACTCTAGTTTTGCACACTATTATTCATTCTCTTCGATATTTTTGCATAGCGTAGTGGGTGATAAATTCAAGACTCAATTTTCCTTAAGAATCTGTAAAACATTGAAAAATTTTTAACGTGAACGAATCTCCCATAGATTTGAAGATTGAAGCCTCCCGTTTTCAACGACTTCTCAAATATTGATGTACAATCTTTTTTCCTGTTTTATGGAACAAAAATGGGAACCATGTTTGATCGTCTGAAGATCTGATGGTGTACCGTATATCTATGGCAATACATCTTTCATTCAAAGCTTAATAAGACGACTACAAAAGATTGCACACGAAGTTTTATTATGCCGTTATAGAGGGAAAGCTTCAATCTTCAAGTTCACGGTAGATTTATTCACGAACCAAATTTTTCATTGTTTTTATAGTTACTTCAATTGGTAGCATTTGTAAAGCCACAAGCTTTAGAATGATACGGGAATTATCTTTTTACTATTGTTTAATAAAATGATCCCAGTCTGAATATCAAGGATTTCTTCAGAAAATCGAAAACCCGTTAAAACCCAGCAAGATTGTGATAAAATATTTGGATAATTTTATATGTGGTGTGTACTAGAGCTGTAAATGATAGAAAGTATTATTCATTTGTTTTCATTATATGAATTTATATTTAAACTAAAAACGAAATGTCATTAATTAATTATCATGATCTTTTCTTACAATGATGTACATATTTACAATTCATAGCATAATCATTTTTAGCACCTGTCGACGTTAGAAACGGGACAAAGACCTTTACCTTTTCAGCCATTTGCGTGTCTCGAGTTTCGTTCTAGGGGAGTGGTATACGATAAGTAGTGTAAATTTGTCGTGGCCATAGAATAGCAGAGAAAAATTTGCTCGCTAAAATATTTGCCTCGAGTGCGATGACCCTGTTATCTCGTGACTAAATAACATTTAGTAACACTTCAAAGTTTCGGATTTTTCTACATGTTGTTGACCTACCAAAAGATAAAATGAATATAAAGGGACGCTCGCATTGCGCTGGACGATTGTTTCGCTAAAGGTTTGAAGATGGATTCTCGATCAGTATCCATAGTTGTAATTTCAGTTGGTTTTGTCGGTTTCGTGAACTTCGTTCTCACCAATCCAATCTCAGACTCTTCAGAATCTTCGTCTGAAATAACGAAAGCCTTTTTAGATTGTAAGCACTCGGATTACCGGACTTACATACAGTGCCTGAAAAGGCATAAGAGACAACCACATGATGTTGCGGGTTCGTAACAATATTCACGCATTTTTCAAGAATTTCACATTTCGATATCTAGATCTTCGTTCATTTTCAATTTGTCAACTCAACGATAAAGTTCGAAGTAATTATGTTTTAAATTATGTATCCACCGTCACTTTTCATGGCCGTATTTTACACGACGGGTCAGTTGTGATTTCTTATTTCTGATTAATACAATACCTGTATATGTTTACTGAAGTAGGATAATGAACTTAAAACAAGTGTAACATATGTATAGAAAACCATTTTATGCAAAGAAATAGTTTTTTTTATAGGTATTACTTACATAAAATCGTTTGCAATTTTAACACTTTATTAATGCTAATCTTTACCGAATGATATACATATATCAATGAACAGGAATTCGGCATAACCCCGTCAGTATAGCACTTGTGTCGAAAATTTTGCAACGGTGCGTCGATTCAAAGTATCAAAAATTGAAATAAAATTCATATGACTTTTTCAATGTTGAGAACGGCTCAAATCGAGGCACATGAGAAAATTTGGTTTTCTTCTCAAAAACAAAAAATTAATCGTATACAGGGTGAGGCGCTAACTATCGACACATAGAATAACTCCGAAAGTATGATATTAGTAGAAAAGTTTTCAAAACAAAAGTTGCATGGGACAACATGGGTCACCTTGTTATTTTAAATAGAGTGATCTACTTTTTGTACAATAAATCGATAGGGTATCAAATCCTAAATATAAAAGTGTTGACCTTCATACATAATAAGGAGTTAATGAAATATTAACGATTATAATCGCGTTGAAAGACCAATGTCAAAGTGAAAGGTTATATACGGCTTTAGTTTACGGTTTGTGCGGTGAAGATGCAACAAGAGCCAGAATTGCTTACGCTGAGAAATATCCTGGCCGAAATCAACCATCACGGAGTAACAACACTGTCCAACAAATTTCAACTTTTTTTATGTTTCCTAATAACTGTTGGGTGGTTCTTATAGAGTTTTTTGCGCTGATTCCGAATCTGCCCTTACTTTTTCGCCCACACGCACAGTTTTTGAGAAACGACTTTGAAAAAAAGCCTGTTTTTCAACTTTAAACAAATATTGTGATGTTATTATAAAAGATATTGAATTGTTCTTTGCAGTAAAAGATTCTGTAGACTTTCCCGAATACAGTGACATCCAATATTAATACATTATGATTGTTTAAACATGTTTAAACAATCATTAATGACGGAGAGACACCATTTTTGTACCAATTTTTGAGGATATTTTTGAATTTATCTAAGAAAATAAGGGTCCAGCGTAAAATCGAACTATATCACGCGATAGAGCAAACTTTTATCGTGAGAAACCCCCCTCTTTGAAGTTTGCAACATAGATGTTTATACCGAACCAGAAAGGAAAAATATCTACGCCCGACATGAGTTGCCGCCAGTGGTGCTCTTCCACTAGCGTGGTCGTTCGTCGGGATACGGCGCGGCGTAACGGCGATGCAGTGGCTAAAAGCGCGCAATTATGTCACCTTACTTAAATGTTATTTATTATTTACTAGTACATTTATTCTGTATAAATTATTTTATATATTTTTTTAATGTTAGTCTCTTGTTCATAGTATATTTCATACTAAAAAGATCTTTTGTAACAAAAAAATAATTTAGTAAGTTTTTCTTTTGTATTTAGTTTTCTTTATTAGCATTTCCACAATAAGCCATATTAAATAGATTTTTGTATTAAATTATTTTTTGTTACAAAAGACCTTTTTGTTAGTATGAAATATACTATGAACAAGAGACTAACATTGAAAAAATACATAAAATAATTTATACAGAATAAATATACTTATAAATAATATATAACATTTAAATAAAATTAACATTGAAATAAGCTGACATAATTGCGCGTTTTTAGTCACTGCATCGCCGTTATGCCGCGCCGCGCCGTATCGCGACGTACGACCGCGCTAGTGGAAGAGCACCACTGGTGGCAACTCATGTCGGGCGTAGATGTTTTGTTTTCTGGTTGGGTAAAAACGTCGATGTTGTAAATTTCAAAGGGGGGTTCTCAAGATAAAAGTCTGCTCTATCGCGTAATGTGGTACGATTTTACATTGGACCCTTATTTTTTGAGATAAATTCAAAAATATTCTCAAATATTGGTGCAAAAGTGGTGTCTCGTTGAAGTTCCGTAACTGATCAATAATATTTACAATTTAATTTATTGATAACGTTGTTTCGTTTTGTAGATTGTCCTGTAGTGCAAGTATCGAAGATTGCTCTATACTGTCGTTTGTGATATGCCTTTTGCAACATACATTTCGTTCGTGGATCATAATATGATCATTTATCAATATTTCTGTCCTTAATTTTTTATTAATAAAAGTAAGATGTTTTTCTTCAACACCTCTACAACCAAAGAAGCACTTCCAATGACACAAGGTGCTGCTTTATTCGTAAAGTGTCGGAAGATTCAGTGTCCCTTCCTTTCTCTACTGGTACTGAAGGTGATTTTACACCTTGGAAGCTTCTTCCAGCTTCTTGGTCATCAATATTTGAAAATAGAGATTCCAAAAACATTTTTTACAAAACACTTGATTTGATTTCACTTTCTTCTCCTTCTTCGGTTTTTTTAAAAGAAAAATGCCACATTTTTCGCATTTGTTAGAACTCACATTTATTTCTTTCAGTTATTGTACTAATCACGTTTACTATTAGTCACATGTACTGTCAGAAATACTGTTATTTAGAATATGCACTACACTATGTAACTTATACACTACACCGCTATTATTAAAAGAAAATTAAAATAATCCTATATTCTAATGAAATGTTGCGCACATACATAATTCTTTTACAGACGATGGACCTTCACGACACGACAACGAAAATGAAACTTATGATTCGTCTTTGGTCCAGTTAAAAGAAATGCCTAGATGGCTACCACGACAGCAGTAATCTCAAAGCGTGAACGTGAAAAAATGAACACATCTCGTCAATACTTGATTTCTCTCTCGAAATTCTAGGTGGTTGCGTCCGAAGAAAATGATTGTTTCTTTTAATCCTTTGATTCTGGGTATCGGTGAAAGAGTGAATAGTTCCGTTTCGGAAAATTATAAAACACTGTATGTTTCGATTGAGATTATTAAATACTGTCGTGAATATAAATCGAACAAACTGAAGAAGATATTCTACCTGATAATTGTATAATAAGATATAACATAAAATAAGCAATATCTGCATTCTGGTATAATTATTGTAAAATATAACCAATGTGTTTCACTGTTTCAAAACAATAGAATTGATAACAATAGCATAGCTGTGTTATGTACAGTGTATATATAATCACAGGAAGCGTTTTTCCACGTTTGAAATGGATATATAGGTCGAGTAGTTGACCGCGCGCCTCAACTTCTACTCACATTTTACTTTATAACTCGAAAACGAGTAATTTTCCCAAGGTATGACAAACACCATTCGAAAGGGGCATGAAATGTACTATTAATGCAGCGTTTTTGGTTAAAATCAGCCGATACTTTTTTTGGGAATTGCAATTTTTCTGAATTTTTTACGCCTCGAAAAACACGAAAAACGTGAAAAAATTATGTTAGAAATAAATTAATTACATAAACTTATACACCGTTGGAAAGCTTGAATTTTTTATAATTTTTTGGTACCAGTGCCGGGTCGATATCGTATTTTTATTAAAAGTTACAGCACATAATAGATTTCGCAAAATACGTACTTTGTCCCCCCGCCCCCCCCGCCGTAACAGTGAAGTCCTGGGAAAAAGTTTTTGCACGGAATCAATGTTAGACCCAAAGGGCTACCAATATGCAAAGTTTCAGGAAAATTGGTCTTGGGAAATTTTGGCTGATTTTGAATCAACGCCTTTGGTGTTGGACAGTGCAACCAAAGAAGCGTTCTTCGATTTCATCATACACACACATTTCATCCATATCATATATCGCTTTATCAAAAGTTACATGGCACAGATTTTGCTAATCGTGAGAAATTTTGTTAGCGGTTTCTGAATCAGATACATAATAGTGTTATTGTTTGGTGCGGTACACTTGGCAATCGAATAATTGAACCATATTTTATGGACGGAATATTAACAGGGCAAAAATATTCAACTTTTTTAACACTCTGAGGCATTGGTCTTTCAACGAGACTTCAGGTGGATCAAACTTTCATTAATATCTCGTTAACTATTTGGTATAGGACGTATGAAGGTCAACACTTTTATACTCAAAATTTGATACCTTATAGATTTATGGTACAAGAAATAGGTCATTCCATTTAAAAACATCAATGTGACCTTCATATCTCTGAAGCAACTCCACCCAGCAACAAAAGAGTAATGTATACGTGTATACGTATACAGGGTAATCGGTTTTAATCTCTAAATGGAAATTACTTAGATAGTTAGATATGTTGTATGGAAAAACAGTTTAAATAGAAGTGAATGGTTTTGGAGAGGGCATAATTTGGTGTAAATTGTTTGTTCGTAAACGGACACGTAGAGGTCACATGAATGTAATACAGTATTTTATCGATAACTGTCCCAAATAAATGGCCGATATCTGTCCCAAAACAATCCCCACTTCCGTGGGGTATACCCCGTGAGGGTCTAAGATGCTCGAGAGGCCTCGGTCGCCGAGAAGTATAACATAATATGGGTCGAGTATATCGGTGTGAGACCACTATTAATGCAATGACAAAACTTCTTTAATTTTATTATTTTTTATGGAACATTTACCAATATATTTGTGGCATTTTTCTGATTAAGCTAATACCAAACATGATATAATTCGGATCACATTTACAATAACTTTCCGAAACTTTCATCGTCCATTACACAAGTAAATATCATCGCAATTATATCTTATTTGGTATCATTTTCATTAGAAAAATGCCATGAATATGTTGATGATGGTTCCTTAAAAAAATAATGAAAAATGAAGAAGTTTTGTCATTGGATTACTAACGGTCTCACACCGACATACTCGACCCGTATTATGTTACACTTCTCGGCGACCGAGGCCTCTCGAGCTTCGCTGTACTTTTACGCTCGGCAAATGTCAAAGAATAGTATACCTGGCCGATAACTGTGTATGGCCGAACCCGTGGTGTGGACAGTTATCGATAAAATACTGTATGTGTTTTTTTTTTAAATGGAATCGTTCTAATGCTCTAATCGATGCAGCTCGACATTCTCTAGAAGAAATTATCGAGCCATTCATGCCAAAAAATTATTATTTACACAGAAAAATATACAATCTTTTTGTCAGCCATTGTATATGTAATTTCCCATTTCTGTTGCGGTATTTACAGTTAATTATTATTCTTCTACATCGTAATTGAAAATGCTATATTGTGTAAAGTAAGTAGACGTTACGCATTCTGAACATTAATATCTATATTTGATTAAGATTATAGTTGCATGCAATTATGTATGCAGAAGTGTGTAAAGGAGAATGAAAACAACTGCGGCGTAAGTTGCATACATTGTATGCATACATCGAGTAAGCGTAAACATCATGTGATTAATATCACTGAAACCGAATATGAGACAGAATGTATTTCCGGGAATTGCACAAAGGATGCAAAGCCAACAACCGTCAATGTTACTAATGTTATTCACGTCCATATCCATTACAACAATACCATGGGTAAGTAATAAGTAATTTTTCCCGAATATTCTTTAAATTAAGTATGTTGTACGCCAAATATACTATATTTTATATTTTTCGGATAACTATTTTTTGTTATTTAGACACGCCGAGTCCATCTCCTCCGTCTCCTCCGCCTCCTCCGCATCATTGTCCGTGTTATTTTATTATATGGGCGCCATGCTACTGTCGCCCTCAATATCCAATATGCCAGTATCAACATCAATGGCCTTGTAGTACAGTAAGTTTTAGTACTCAAAATAATTCTACGTAGATACATGTTAAGTAGATACTTCTAAGACTTGTAGTCCACTTACTACAACATTTGCCAATTCATTTTAAGTTCAACATAAACGGTATCAATATTTAATCTCGCGAAGGAATTTTCCTTCCGTAAGAATTGATAATTTTATAAAACTAAATACCATTTTATTTTGTAGAGTTCGTAAACTTGGATTTTATGGAAAACACTTCTATATTTGCTATAATTGAACCATGGCTTTAGAAAGTTGAAAAGTAGTCTTTTTCATAACTGAATTTTTCAAACTTGGGTGTCATGGGAAAAATGAGTCTCAAAAAAGTTGAATTCTGTGGGATAGTCTCAGTAAGAGTATGAGTAGAACGGAGCTGCGATACCAGCAAAAAGAGCGAACTGCCAAAATAGAACGTACATTTTTCTCATGAAAGCGTTTACGTTGGAGCTTGAGACTCGTTTTTTTATTGAGTTATTGAAAGTCTACTTTTCAACTTTCTAAAGCCATGCTTCAATTATAACAAATATAGTAGTGTTTTACGTAAAATTCGAGTTTAAGAATTCTCGAATTTCAGATTTATGTTTAATAATGAACATTTTTACTGATTACAGTATGGCGGATATGATCATGGATATGGGCTAGGATTCGGAACGATAGGAATGGGACCTGTTTTTGGCACAAACATTAATAGTGGTGCCTGCGCTTGCAGCAATGGGTCTACAGTTTGTGACGACTGTAATCCTCCTGCTGGATAAATGACATAAATTTCATACTAGTTTAGTTTATAATTTTATTATAGATGAACTATTTTTGATAAGTGAATAATTATTACTTTTCTTATCGAAAAGAAGTTTTGGTTTGTAAATTAAAGAGTACAACATACATTTTCTCTGGTGGAGGCATACATATTGGGACTGTTTTTCATTCATTTAATTTAGGTGTACTATCTAATTATAAGTACATAATTACCCTAAAAACCCTGAACGCATTCTTATCATTATGTATGTGGCAAATATTTGAAATTGAACAAAATTGTTAAACAAATAAAAGCTAATCAATTTTGTATACAAAGTGCTGAGTACATAAGGAATATTATTTAACCAAAAACTGTAGTGAAAAGTTAGTCTATACATTACTTTATAGTCAATTCTTGTAGTAAATCATAAAATTTTGATATTTAACCATTTGCGGAGGATTGTTGCCACTGAGGTAGTGAAAAATGATTCTTCAAATAATGTCACACAAATTTTTATGACAGACAGCGTCTTTTCGTTCATTACATTCTTATCTTCAGCTCTTCAATACATAAACTTAATTCATAGGGGGAAATAGATCCATTGAATTTGTTGAGTCTTGGATTCGAGGGGATTATGGGTGTAGTGAAGTAGACCCGATAACTCTAATACGGTTTAATGCACGTCCGATATACAGGCTTCTGACTCGTGGCAGGCGCGAAGGAAGAAGTGCCTCGTGTCCGAGCGTCGAGGATGTCCGCGCCGACAATTGCCTATCGCTGTGCTTGCCGCGCACCTCGTAGGTCTGTTCGGTTGGCGGGATATACGATTAGATCCCCAACAATCCCATTCTATCATCTATTAATATTGCAGATAAAATTAGCGTTAAAATTAGCGATGACACTTTAGGTTCTGACCACTATCCTATCTTTATTGATATTTTGGTTGATAAAAGTTATTATTGTAAAAAATCCCTTAAAATTGATTCTGTTCGCACTGATTGGGACGGAGTCCTAACATATCTAGATAATCATTTTGCAGATTTTTTTGATCCCATTTATGACACTCTAGCTGCAAGCGAGAAGTACAAATTTTTTATTAATGTAGTAACAAATTCCATTAAGCACAACACTCCCACAAAGAAAAAGGTAAATCTTCGTAGACATAGAAATCCTGTCCCCTGGTGGCGACTTAGAATGTGATAAGTTCAAAAGATTAAGAAGAGCTTCATATAAAAAATGAGAATATTCTCATGACCTTACTGATTTAATTAACTATAAGAAAATTACAGTCCAAACTAAAAAATTATTTAAAAAAAAAAAAGAAAGACAGTTTTAGGGAATTTGCCGAAAAAATTAACATTCATACAGACACAAAATTTACTTGGAATAGAGTTAGAATGTTAAAAAATAAATGGGTTAAAATTAACCCAAAGAGCATTACTGAGCATCTCCAAAACGAAAATCAAATTCTGTCTGCTCTGATCAAGATTAGCCCACCATGGGTTCCCTCCGATCCTACCTACGTTCCAAATAGTGATTCCAATGAGTTTCTTGACGCATGCTTCAATCTAACCGAATTTAACGTTGCCTTAGCTTCACGAAACTCTATCTCGGCTCCGGGTCTGGACGGGATCAATTATCTAGTTATCAAAAGATTGTCATTACAATACAAACTATTACTTCTAGATATTTATAACGAAATTTACTTATCGAATGATTATCCTCATGGATGGAATCAGTATTATATTCATTTCATTGAAAAATCAGACAAGAAAAATGTCCGCCCAATTTTCCTCTTGTTTCTGTAAACTGTTCGAAACGCTTATTAAAAATAGGTTACAATGGTGGCTCGAACACCACAATCTACTTCCAGCTAGCCAAACGGGTTTCCGTAAAGGACAATCATGTATTGATAATGTCACTAAACTAATGTTGTACATTCAAGAAGGATTCTTTAAGAGAAAGGACGCCTTGGCAGCCTTCTTGGATGTCCAAGGTGCTTTTGACAACGTGAATAGTGATATTTTGTTGAATAAATTGGCCTCTGTAGGTTGCACTAACCGTTTAATTCGATTTGTTAAATTTCTAACATACAAAAGAGAAATATTCACAAGTCTGACGGGTGATGAATCTAGACTTGTCTTCAAAGGTGTCCCTCAAGGAGGTGTATTAAGTCCGCTTCTCTACGTAATATATGTTTCAAAAATTACTAACAATTTGCCAAAAAATATTTGTGTATCTCAGTTCGCAGACGGTATTGCAGTTTATTCAAAAATCTCGCCGCTAAGAAAATGTAAGCATCTTATAGAAAGATCTATTTCCATTATAAAGTGTAACCTTTTTTCAATAGGTTTGGAACTAAGTCCACAGAAAACAGCTCTCCTTCACTTTAATAACAAAAAGATCCTTTCTGGACAAATCGAAATTACAGTAAACGATTGCTTCATCAAATCTACCTGCTCCACTCGATTTTTAGGAATAATTTTTGATTATGATCTGTCTTTCCAAATTCATTTATCCTATGTTCAAAAAAAATATATGAGAGCTTTAAATATCGTTAAATTTCTATGCGGAACATGGTGGGGTTCAGACCCAACAACATTATTAATTTTATATAAAAGTTTTGTTCGTTCACATATTGAGTATGGGTGCTTTATCTATTTTCCTTCACGCAAAGATCTAACGTATAAACTAGAAAAAATTCAATTTGCTGCCATCAGATCGGCTTTAGGTTATCGCACATCTACTCCTACCAACATTCTATTGGCTGAGTCAAAGCTCCCGTTAATAAGAGATCGTGCTGAATTCTTATGTAATAGCTACTTGAGTAAAGTTATTTCCAACACTTCCACCTTGGTCAACAATGCGATACATCAATATTATACCAAGACCAGAAATTTCAAACGCAAGAGGAAAAGGCTCATACATCAATGTATTGATGATATCCCTATCATAAAAAGAAATTTAAAAATTAGCAACTATTATGATATTTACCGTCCAGATTATGATATTATCAATAGCTCGATCCCAATAAATACTGAACTTGGTCATGATCTTAAAATATGTAACCATCCAAACTCCATATTAAATAACTGGCTTTCAAACTGTGATTCATACACAATTTCTACCGATGGTAGTAAAATTCCAGGCTCTATCTCTGTACGAGCTGGATGCATTTGTAAAGATTTAAATATATCAAGCAAAAAAAGCATCCCATCTATTGCTTCTATATTCACGGCTGAATGCATTGCTTTAATCGAGGCACTTGACATTGCTCTTTTGGACACAAACCATGATTATAAAATACTTACCGACTCCCTCAGTGCCCTTCTATGTTTACAAAACTCAAAGATAGATATAACGACTAACTTTTACATTTACGAAATTAAGGAAAAATACTTTAAGTTCAAGAAAACCGCATCGAACAACGGTAGTATAGAATTTGTTTGGATTCCGTCCCATTCAGGTATTGTTGGAAATGATGAGGCTGACGCCTTAGCTAAGTTGGCAACACTAGAACAAGCTGATAAACGTATTGTCATTCCCTTCTCTGACTTACGGGAATCTTTTAAACATAAATGTAGACAAAGTACTAACGATTTCACAATGCAACAAGGCCAGTTTAAAGGCAAGGAGTACTTTCAGCATTATATTGGCGACGGTGTTACACCATGGTTCTCCGGCAGAGGTTTGTCACGAGAATTTATTGTAACATTCAATCGTTGTAGATCAAATCATTACCATCTTGCAGAATCCCTTTCACGCCTACATATAATAGATGATTCCAAATGTAACTGCGGCAATGAGGTTCAAGATCTGAACCATATCATTTGGCAATGTACCTTGTTGGAATCACAAAGAGTTGACCTTATGAAAAGATTAAGCAAGTTCAATTTGTTTCCACCCCTAAATATCAGATCATTACTTTATAAACCGAATCATCATTTTCATTTTTTCAAGCAATGTAATTTAAAGATTTAAAGTTATGTACTTAATGCGTTCTATTCTACTGTACCTACACTACTAATGTATAACTGTAAGATGTATACGTATTACCAATTGTATATCAAACATTATGTTAATCCTAATGTATAGCTTTATAACCCCCCATGGGGAGTTCTACTTAAGCTTTCAATAAAGAAAAAATTTTATGCTATTTGGATAACGAATTCTAACATTTTACGGATGCTAGATTTATGATTTAAATTAATTCATTATTTGAATTTCGAATGAAATTCAAATAATTTTTCATTTCATCTTTCAGTGTTCCAATAATTTGTACTCTCCAAAATTCTATTTATTTCGTGTATTAAAGAACAAAGTTGAAAGCATCTGCAGCTAAACTTTAACCATTAAACTAAAAAAAAATAGTATGTCTGAATTTAACAATTAATTTATTTACTTCAATAACCTCTTCGTATGGTGAAATTATTCATTATTTAATTTGAACAATGTTATTAAAACTAAATATTCAAATCAAGTATTATTTGAAAATAATTTATTTGATTGAAACGACAAATGAAAATAAATTGTTTATGTTCGAGATTGTCGCGTGAGAATTCAAACGGAGGCGGCTCGACCGCGATCGACACCGATTCCAACGCCGCAGTGGTCCGGATCGCCAAAAACACGAACTAAAATTAAATTTTTAACTTCGTAGGAAAGGGTATAGCCGGATAAGATGGTCAAAACTGCCCTTCAACCAAATCATATCGCGGATGGGTCATTAGATAGGGCATAAAAAATACATACTGTGTAAAATTTTAACCCTATATCTCGATCGGGAGGGTAGTTATGGGGTGAAATTGAAAAATCAGAAATTCCTCTGAATTTCCCCAGCCTGCTGCACCCCTGTGGAAGGTATACAAGCGGGCCCTTTTTGAATTAGCATGTGGTTTGGGAAGAAGGGTGTAAAAGGGTCTCGTAGGAAATACGTATTAATTGAAGTCAATTTATCTCTAAAAGTTTAAATTGGTATTCATACATTACATACATGCTGTATATGATATGTATACAAGTATACACTAGTGAAATGTAAACGAAAAGATACCAACGTGAGGATTATCTACAAAAACGTTCATATCATATTCTTTTCAGTAAAGTATGTTTTCGTGTAAAGCTATCGATATGGTTTGATAACTCAAATTATGTCTTGAGATAAGAAAAGTCGTAAATAGAATATTAAGAATCGATAATGATTGGTGTCATAGCGTTTGGGTTAATAACACCTCAACTCGTGAGATTGGTTTCAATGTGCGGCATCTTTCTGCAACACATTGCTCATCCGTTTCAAATGTGTGCAAGAGATACAGCATTACCAATACTTATTACTACACTGCGGATCTTTATGCATTTACAGTATGTGCACATTTTTAAAGTACAAGAAAGCATGAATACTAACAGAGATTAATGACATCTATATACTCTATTCTTACTATAAGGAATTATTTATACGATAAACTGAGCCTGTTCCTGATCTTGGTTTTTATAAAATCAGCCATGAAATTTAGAATTTGCATAAAGATCGACAGTCTACTTATTACCCTTACTTGTGGACACAGTTGCGGGAAAAATTGTAAGATATTGAAAATTGTTGAAATTGTGAAACAATAAAGATTAAACTACGAGGCATGCAACTATATCCGATGCACATTGTATGTGGGATGTATACATACATATATCCTATTTATGTTGACTAACAAGGAGTCATATTCAAGCGAGACAAGCCGATTTTGATGAAACTTATGTGAGAAATAGTTCTTCGAAAAATATTTAACACGTGTTTTCGTGACACGAAATAATACAGTTTGCATCATTCAATTTCAAAGTGAAACAACCACGCGATAATTACACTATCCAACAATGGGTCTAGCAGGATATGAATGGTCTAGCGGCCCCAGGCCACCATTTTTTTGTGTATTAATATATTGTAATTGATATTGTGGGGAAAACAATGGTTTTAGGTTAAAAGATAATCCCTCAAAATTTTAAGTCGCTAACCCTTCATGTAAGGATAGTATGAGGGTAAATACCCTTAACTGTATCATTTTCTTTCTCAGTTGTTAATTAAGATATTCAAATGGAATAAAAACGAAAATACTCGATCTCTTACCTTCTTCATATCGTATATTTTTTTCACAATTGTGATCAAATTATTAAGGATAGAAAAAATCATTTAACTTTGAGGGGTAGGGGTTGCAAACAACCCTTTGAGTGACCAATTCTAAAAAATTCAAAAACCATGTTCTGTTACCGATTTAATATATACAAAAGTTTCAAGATGGTCGGATTTGAGGAACATAGTTAAATATTGAAAAACAAATGAAATTACGCCATTATAATGTAGGCATAATACTATTAGTGGTAGATTTGATTAGTGATTATATGTATTTATTAATGATTCTAAGATACTCTGGCTACGACTCTTACTGTGGCACTCTTAGATTTATTCGGTTTTTTTGCGACTCGCTCTTAAGACTTTTAGATCATTCTGTTGGGTCCACAATTGACAACAGCAGAAGCATATTCATCACGCTTTGTAACCAAAATAAGATGGGTTGTTGAAGCCATCCATGTTGACGTCGCACAAAAATATCGTTTATTACACCACAAAATGGATAATAAACTCCTACCTCATCTAACATCAATGTGTCAAATAGCATCCTTTCTACACAATGAATTTGGTAAAAGATTAGATACCGATCTAGAAATTACAGATCTAATTATTAATTATATTAAGAAACGACGGATAAAACCAGCACGGTTCAGAAGTTAGTAGGAGCAAAAAATTAAGTCGCCGTAAAAAACTATTTACACCAATGACACAACGCTGTTGTTACATCCGACCTACCCGTCACGGATCGCAGCGACGACGAAACACGTGCCGAACAATAGATTTATAGTTGCACGGTAGGCGCAGAGGCACTGCGGGCCGTTTTCCGAAAACCCTGCTAATTTTTATGGCCCACCGTACCTTGACGGTCACCGTAAGAACACCCGGACACCACGTGCGACGAAACAGCGAGTTGCAACTTGTGACGGGCTGAGTGGTTGTAAATCACGACACCGACAAGACGCGACAAGACGAAACTGAACTTCTGACAATTTCCCACCCTAGGACACAAAATAGACACACCCACGACCAATGACAAATTACAATTTTCCTCCACCCAAAACTATAACTAACCAATCGCAAAAAACCCGAGTTCACGTAAAACGGAACACAACCAGGACTCATCAGAACGCTACTACCTTTCGACAAAGACCGAACCTAGCGATCAAACAACCACCTCGAACATCGCTAAAACAGATCTTTTGTAATAGAAGGTCCTCGGACCCGAACAGTTTGTTAATAAACAGTGATCAAACAAAATCTCTCGCGCCGTGTGTGATTCTCTGATCGGGACAAGAAGCCAATCCTTCACGGAACCCTTCCGTGTGTTACGTCAACGTAACAGCTATAATGGATTTTCCGGAAATAACTGAGAAATATTTGAAAATAATATTGTACACAATATATGTATACTATAATACTATAATATTACCACAATCTCCTGATAAGAATTATTAATTAGAGTCGTAAAAAACACTGCACTGTGTATACATTATACTATCATAATAGCGTAATTTCATTTGTTTTTCAGTATTTAATTATGTTCCTCGAGTCCGACCATCTTAAAACTTTTGTATATCTAAGATCGGTAACAGAACATTGTTCTTGAATTTTTTAGAAGTGGTCATTCAAAGGGTTGCTTGCAACCCCCATCCCTCAAAAATTAAATGATTTTTTCTATCCTGAATAATTTGATCACAATTGTGAAAAAAATATATGATATGAAGAAGGTAAGATCGAGTATTTTCGTTTTTATTCCATTTGAATATTTTAATTAACAACTGAGAAGAAAAATGATACAGTTAAGGGTATTTACCCTCATACAATCCTTATATGAAGGGTTAGCGACTTAAAATTTTGGGGGATTATCTTTCAACCTAAAACCATTGTTTTCCCCACAATATCAATTACAATATATTAATACACAAAAAAATGGTGGCCTGGGGCCGCTAGACCATTCATATGTTACGAGCCTGGGCCGAGCGGTAGCGCGCGTGGCCGGCGAGCGGTTTATGGTTTAAAGAGGAATATGGTTTTAATTGTTAGTAAGGTGCACGGACGAACTTGATGCGAAATCAGGGAGCCGCTAGGACGTTTGAGAGACTTTGTGGACGAACCCGATGCGAAATCGGGTAGCCACTAGGAGGTACACGCGCAGACGAACCCGATGCGAAATCGGGGAGCTGCTAGGATACGGACGAACCTGATGCGAAATCGGGGAGCCGCATAGGTTGGATACCAGTTTGGGTTCCTGATACAAGATCAGGTAGCTCCTAGGATATGTTAGTAACGGCCTCGTAACTTTAATATTATAAATTAATTGATACAACCCGAGCGGTAAGATTATATCATGTGGGAGCGGTCAACTAAGAATTACTGGATCTGAATGGTGGGTTAAAGTCAATTATTACTCAAAATTACCTTGAACTAAATTGTATATTACAGGAAACTGGCTCTGTTACAATTGTTAGTGTCGCGATAAGAATTGAGTGTGTAAGAAAATGTTGTGTAGTTACCTAAGTACTACTGCCTGTTGGATGACGCACTGGCGATGCGGGGAACACAGAGAGGTTGAATAATTATGCCGAGATAGATTAATACCGTACTCGCGGAATCTATAAGGTTACTTGATTCGAAAGGGTGACTAGGCCCGATCTCACTAAATACAACCAACTCCAAAACGAGATTCAGCGTAACGACGTGTATAGCCCGTTTGTACTTTAAGCACTGCCCCCGAAGGGTAAAATTCGAGGGTTTATATACTGTAAAATCTAAGTGGGGATGCTCTCAAGATTTCCATATTAGGGAATCTTGTGCAACTGTCCCTGTACTGAATCATGCTTTGTGCCGGCTGCATCCAGCTGGAGCATAGTCATCGTTTCTATAAGCAAAGGGTGGAATAGGGCGTTTTCCGTTCTCAGGAAAGCGGTTACAAAACTCTGGTTGAAATAAAGCAGAGATAATTCTCTGTACCTAACACATATCCTGCTAGACCCTTTCAAATTTTTTTTGACGTTTCGATTCCCACTACGCAATTCTTGTAGAGTTTTCCGCGCTGATTACGAATCTGTTTTTAATTTTTCTCCTAGACGCACAGTTTCTGAGAAATTTGAGTATAAAAAAAAAGACATATTTTTCAACTTTGAACGAATATTGTGATCTTATTATAAAAGATATTGAATTGTTTTTTACAGAAAAAGATTCTGTAGACTTTCCCGAATACAGTGATATCCAATATTAACACATTATTATTAAACATGTTTAAACAATCTGTTAAGGCTTCGAAAACAGTTAGATTTACTACCTAGCGACGGAGGATTTTTAGTATACATGCAATTTAGTTTTTAAGCCAAAACAGATGTACGTCGGACTAGGACCCCGAAGATTGCTTTACGATTTCCAGTTGGCACCCACGTGCATCTCGGGTCTCCTAGCCTTCGAGCTATAAAACAATAAACTTGTACAGCCAGGTAAACAGCGGTCAGGCGAGCGAGCCACCCTAACGGGCCTTGCCGTCAAAAACCCCCCACAATGAAAATTCGCCAGTTTCCTCCCTCCTTGGGCCCGTCCACAGCGGCCATCTTCTACCCCCACAAGGCTTGTAGTGGGTGGTGACAAGCAAATGCGAAATGGGCATGGCTCAAAATCCAGTTGATGCCAATAGGCTAATAGTTAGATCCTCCCACAAACCGATTTGTATATAAGCGCGACACACTTATCCACAGTGTGATTCATAAAGTCCGACTCGTGTAAAACACATTGTAAATACACATTCTCAGTCCACGTAGTTGTCCGCGTTTTCTATCCAACCTTTTACAGTCCACTTATACACCCATACTTCTCGACAGGACTTCATATTCGGTGAAGTTCCTCCGCGTTGTTCGATCGTCGCTAACCTAATTGCCGACGCCGCGACGCACATACATTTTGGTCCTTCGAGCCGGATCTTCGAGTGAATCATCAACCAGATCGTGGGATCTGAACAGTGATTGTGAGATCGCACTTGGACAACTACAGCAATCGTCGTATCGCTCTAAGGTGGACAACAGCAATTATAAAATCGCATATCGACAGCAGCGGCCGTGGGGTTGCAGCTATACAATCATAAACGATCGTAAGGGTCGTATCATCAACGCCAAGCGATCGTTGGATCGCAGATTCCTGAGTCATCGTCAACGGTGGTAGGACAGTCTTGTTGGACGCCAGCCGTGATAGGATAGCAGACTCCGGAATCATCATCATCGTCAACGGTCGTGGAACCGTAATCTTTGTACGCCAGCGGTCGTAGGATCGCATTTCTCCGGACATCGTCGACGGTTGTTGGACCGCTTCTCCGGAGATCTTCGGCAGCAGCAGAGAGGTGTCGCAGTCGCAGAGACAACAGTATCCAGAGACAGCAGTATTCAGAGACAACATTATCGCAAAACTTCGTGTGAGTGAGTACCAACGATTCAGTTTCCATCTCTATCCTTCGCATTCAGTCGCTTTGATCTCGACGATATGAATCCTCCGGTAGAATTAGCTCAGCTCAAGGCGTTGAAAAAGCAACGCGCTGTTACTAAGGCTAAATTAACGCGCTTGCAAGCACATCTAGATGACCAGAGTGTTAACTCTATTGCGTCATTAGAAATACGTCAATCAAAATTAGAACAGATCTTCAATTCATTTTCGGAAGTACAAATAGCTATAGAGACAAAGGACGAGGAATCTGACCATACTCCGGAGTGGGAAGCGTTTGAGGAACAGTATTATAAGGCCGCGGAAATAATGAACGAGCGGTTAAAAAAATTACGCGAGGCAAGCGAATCCGTACACGGAAAGAAACAAGTAGAGTCGTCAAATACGGTCAAGCAAACGAGTTCACTTTTGCGTCAAATCGAGATTAAACCATTCGACGGCAACCCGATCGAGTGGCATAGTTTTCACGACACGTTTAAATCCCTAGTTCACGATAACGACGAGATAATCGGTGTTCAGAAATTTCATCTTTTAAAAAATGCACTTCGTGGAGAGGCTACCGCAGTAATTGAAGCATTAAACGCGACAGATGGCAACTATTTGGTGGCTTGGGATTTATTATGCAAGCGATGTAATAAGCCGAGAAAAATCATTAACGCTCATTTAAAACTTTTGCTCGATATTCCGGAGGTCACTCGAGACACTCCCATAAACCTCAGACAATTAGCTGAGCAGGCTCAAGTACACGTGAACGCGTTAAAGGCCGTAAATCAACCCACCGAGCATTGGGATACAATTTTAATACATATCGTTTCTAGTAAGCTAGATAGGAATACACGTCGCGCGTGGGAACGCACTTTAGAAGACGAGGAAATGCCCAAGTTTAAACAATTGTTAGATTTTATTAATAAACATGCGCGCGGGGACGATCTCGGAACGGAAACTTTAAAGGTAGCAAAACCGAGGAATATACAGGATAGGCTACACCCAAGGACTCAAGTTCGCAGTCTTTCGTACATTTCAACGAACGAGCGGAAACAAATTTGTGCAATGTGTAAGGGGGAACATCCAATTTATACGTGCACGAAATTTCTCCAGCTATCGATTCGCGAACGTTTGAGTACTGCAAAAAATATGAAACTTTGCACAAATTGTTTACGTCCGAACCACCTAGTTGCCAATTGCCGATTAGGGAATTGCCGTAAATGCGATAAAAGACATCACACGTTACTCCACTTTCCGACCGAGACACAAGATATGACGTTACGTAATAACCAAACCTTTTCCGCCCCATCAACGTCCGTCGAAACAATCAAAACCAGTCTGACCGTTTCGTATGATTCGGAAGTTTTACTTGGCACGGCTCTAATTACGATTTTAGACAAACACAACAAGGAGCATGCGTGTCGCGTATTACTTGACAGTGGTTCACAAACACATTTTATCACACAAAGACTCGCGGATACGTTGCAATTAAATAAACACGAAATAGATCTCGCGTTTTCGGGCTTAGGGCAGCTCAATACAAAGGCGAAATACTTCGTCAAAACGAGCATAAAATCACGAACCAGTGCATTTCAGGCACAGGTAACATTTATTGCTCTACCATCCATTACGGGCGCACTGCCGCTGCGACCGGTCAATCTTAACGATTTAAATATACCAAGACACGTACAATTAGCCGATCCGGACTTTTACAATCCAGGGGAGATAGACGCACTTATTGGAAATGCATTATTTTATGATTTATTAGAAACGGGTCAGATCAAGTTAGATAAACCTGCGGTCATTTTGCAAAACACTCAGGTAGGATGGATAGTCACTGGCGAAATAAATAATCGGAAAGCAATTAAACGAGGCAATACAAACAGCATGTGTCATATAGCCATGTCCCTCGACACACAAATTAGCCAATTCTGGACGATAGAAGAAATTCCAGAGAAGAAATTCTTATCCACGGAAGAGAAACAGTGTGAAACCCATTTTTTAGGAAATACAACGCGTAACGAGCAGGGACGATATACAGTTAGGTTACCATTCAACGAAAGACGTGATCTTCTTGGCAACTCAAAGGCAATGGCCTTAAAACGATTTTATAATTTAGAGCGTAAGCTTCAATCAAATCTAGAATTAAAGACGCAATACACAGAATTTTTACAAGAATATTTAGAGTTAGGACACATGACGGAGGTAAATGACGACCAGGGTAGCATAGGTTATTATCTTCCGCATCATGCGGTTGTAAAAGAATCAAGTTCGACCACAAAGGTTAGGGTAGTTTTCGACGCCTCGGCTAGAAGTAGTTCCGGTTTATCATTGAATGATACCTTGTTAACTAGCCCTACGATACAAGACACTTTGTTCTCCATTCTCATTCGTTTTCGGCAGCATGCGTTCGTCCTCACAGCGGACATAGAAAAAATGTTTAGACAAATTTTAGTTCATCCATACGATAGAAGATATCAAAGAATTCTATGGAGAAAGTCGATGGCTGAATCAATAAAAACATATGAATTAAATACAGTCACTTACGGCACTGCGCCTGCGCCATTTTTATCCACGCGTTCGCTAACGCAATTAGCGGAAGACGAATCAAAGAATTTCCCTGTAGCTGCAGAAATATTCAGGAGGGATTTCTATATAGACGATCTCCTTACAGGAACAGATAGTTTTGAAGCTGCATTAGATCTTAAAAACCAATGTATCGCATTAGCCAAGGCAGGAGGTTTCCATTTGCGACAATGGACCTCTAATGATACAAATTTGATTGCTGATTTGCAAATAAAGAATCAGCAGGGATCGTTGTGCCTAGATCCTTCAGAAACTAAAAAGACACTAGGGGTTTATTGGAATCCAGAAAACGATCAAATCAGTTATATTTTTGAACAGATCGCGCCAGAACAACCTCTAATTACAAAGAGAGTTCTTTTATCACAAATTGCACAATTGTTTGACCCTCTCGGTTTGCTTGGGCCGGTAATTATCAAAGCCAAGATTATCATGCAGCAATCCTGGCGAAAAATAAAAAGCGAATTACATTTATTAAAGAATTTCACCGTACCGCGCCGAACGGCCATACAGAACACGACAGAACTAGAGCTCCACGGGTTTAGTGATGCAAGCGAGAGCGCGTACGGTGCGTGTATATATATTAGGTCTACGAACGAACACGGACAATGCGCGGTAAATTTGTTGTGTGCAAAATCAAGGGTTGCACCTTTGAAAACAGTATCGCTACCGCGTCTCGAGCTTTGCGCGGCCAGGCTCCTTGTAAAGTTGTACAAGGAAGTTATAAAAGCACTTCATAAGATCAAATTTAAACGAATTAGATTTTGGTCCGATTCCACTATAACATTGCATTGGATAAAGACGTCACCTCATCTATTAAAAACGTTTGTGGCCAATAGAGTCAACGAAATACAAACAGAGAGTCACTCCGACCATTGGTTCCATATAGCAACAACAGACAATCCCGCTGATTTTGTTTCGCGAGGCCAACTTCCTTCTGAACTTATAGAAAACACAAGATGGAAATTTGGACCACATTGGTTAGTCTTGCATGAGTCTTGCTGGCCAATCACGAAGTTGGACGCGATAGAAATTTTAGAAAAAAGACATCCCATAACTCTATTGACTCATCCAAACCTAGAGTTGCTTACCAAGTACTCGTCCATTCATTATTTAAACAGAATTGTGGCATACATTTTTCGTTTTTATAACAATATAAAACAGCACAGCAAAAAGATCACAGGTCCGTTATCGATAGCAGAAATTCAAAACTCACATTTCCGAATAATTAGATTAGTTCAGTTAGAATCATTCCCATTAGATACAAATAATTTAGAAAAAAGCAAGAGTGTCAACAAAAAGAGCAAATTAATCAAGCTTAATCCTTTTATAGACGATAAAGGGATTATTAGGGTCGTTAGCAGGTTGAAGCACGCGCTACTCAGGTATGATCAGAAATACCCCATAATACTACCACATAAACACCACGTTACCGAGCTAATAATTAGACAGGTACACCTAAGACAGTTTCATTCAGGGACACAAGCCACGTTACATACGGTAAGGCAAAAATATTGGCCGATAGCAGGAAAAAGCGTTGTAAAACAAGTGTTGCCAAGACACCACAATACATAATGGGTGATTTACCCAAAAATAGGATTACACAAACACGCCCATTTGAAACCGTCGGAATCGATTACTGCGGACCTTTCCTCATTAAAGAGAAAAAATTCAGAAACCGAACCAAATTGAAATGCTACGTCGCAGTTTTTGTTTGTTTTGCGACAAAGGCAACACATTTAGAAGTAGCCACCGATTTAACAACGGAATCGTGTCTAGGAGCACTTAAACGATTTTTCGCGAGAAGAGGAAAACCGCGTCATATTTACTCGGACAATGGCACTAATTTCGTAGGCGCAAAAAATGAACTCGCTCAAACTCGCGCATTCTTACTATCCAACGACTATAGAGACAAGCTTCAACAGTTTTTGACGCAAGAAGACATTGAGTGGCACTTCTCTCCCCCGCGCTCTCCGCATTTCGGCGGCCTCTGGGAGGCTGCAGTCAAATCTTTCAAAAGGCATTTGCACAAAACGGTAGGCGATGCTATATTTACGTATGAGCAGTTCTACACATTAATCGTCGAGATCGAGGCAATTCTCAATTCACGACCTTTGACAGCTATATCCTCTGATCCCAACGATTTCCTTGCCCTATCGCCTAGTCATTTCCTTATAGGTGAATCGTTGGTGAGCTTACCGGAACACAATTTTTACGATACACGAACTAATAAGTTGTCACTCTGGCAACACATTCAAAAAATTAAACAGCATTTCTGGAGAAGGTGGCAGACAGAATATTTACAGGAGCTTCACACTAGAAGTAAATGGCACACTAGAGATGCCACAAACATCAAGGAAGGAACTCTGGTGACAATTAGAGATGATAATTGTCCACCCCTTCAATGGCAACTTGGACGAATAGTAACTCTACACCCTGGAGAGGATGACGTGGTCCGCGTGGTCACAGTTCAAACACCACACGGCACTTATAAGCGCGCTCTAAAGAAATTGGCGCCGTTACCTATCGAAACGACGTAGCTCATTATTGCACGAACACTATATTGTAATTATAATTAGGTTAAGAGTTATTACACAACACACACGCTTACACATTTGTCAGCATTTAACACAACTACACACCTTGTTAGTACACAACTATAGTTATGTATATCTCGTATTGGTTAAGGTCTTCAAAATTTTATAATAATTGGAATTATTGATTGCAAGGCATTCAAGGTGGGCGGGATGTTAAGGCTTCGAAAACAGTTAGATTTACTACCTAGCGACGAAGGATTTTTAGTATACATGCAATTTAGTTTTTAAGCCAAAACAGATGTACGTCGGACTAGGACCCCGAAGATTGCTTTACGATTTCCAGTTGGCACCCACGTGCATCTCGGGTCTCCTAGCCTTCGAGCTATAAAACAATAAACTTGTACAGCGCCAGGTAAACAGCGGTCAGGCGAGCGAGCCACCCTAACGGGCCTTGCCGTCAAAAACCCCCCACAATGAAAATTCGCCAGTTTCCTCCCTCCTTGGGCCCGTCCACAGCGGCCATCTTCTACCCCCACAAGGCTTGTAGTGGGTGGTGACAAGCAAATGCGAAAAGGGCATGGCTCAAAATCCACTTGATGCCAATAGGCTAATAGTTAGATCCTCCCAAAAACCGATTTGTATATAAGCACGACAGACTTAGCGACAGTGTGATTCATAAAGTCCGACTCGTGTAAAACACATTGTAAATACACATTCTCAGTCCACGTAGTTGTCCGCGTTTTCTATCCAACCTATTACAGTCCACTTATACAACCATACTTCTCGACAGGACTTCATATTCGGTGAAGTTCCTCCGCGTTGTTCGATCGTCGCTAACCTAATTGCCGACGCCGCGACGCACATACACAATCATTAAAGACGGAGAGGCACCAATTTTGCACCAATTTATGACGATATTTTTGAATTTATCTCAAAAAATAAGGGTTCAGCGGAAAATCAGAATATTCCACGCGATAGAGCAGACATTTATCTTGAGAAACCCCCCTTTGAATTTCGCAACGTCGACGTTTTTACAGAAACAGAGTAACGGGATACGGCGCGGCGTAACGGCGATGCAGTCGCTTTAAGCGCGCAATTATGTCAGTTTATTGAAATGTCATATTTATTATTTATTATTATATTCCCATTTTATTAATATATTTATTCTTTATTTATTATTTTATAGTATAAATGGGAATATACAAGATAGAAAACATACCTAAAACTTCTTTCTTCTTGACTGACGTTTATGAGATGTTTCCGCTTCTGTTATTAAATTCCAACAATAGTCAGCAAGCATGGTTGTATTATCTTTTCCCAAGTATCTTGATCCATAACCAAAATGTCTTTATGGAACCTGTCACCGTGTTCATCACTCACATCACCAAGGTTGTACGGAAAAAAGTCTAAATGCGAATGTAAAAAGTGCATTTTGAGCGACATATTACATCACAACTTATAGAAGTAATCTATTAGTTCTCTCACTATTGTAACGTAGTTTGGTGAGCGATGCTTTCCCAGAAAGTTTTTGCAAACATTTTTAAAGGCTCTCCAGGCTCTTTTTTCGGGCACACTCATTGTGTTGAACAATTCTTTATTGTCTAAGGGTATTTTTATTTGTGGTACTACGAAGATTCCATCAAGGTTCCATAAAGACATTTTAGTTATGAAAACAAGATACTTGGGAAAAGATAATGCAACCATGCTTGCAGACTATTGTTGGAATTTAATAACAGAAGCGAACACATCTCATAAACGTCAGTCAAGAAGAAAGAACTTTTAGGTATGTTTTCTATCTTGTTTATTCCCATTTATACTATAAAATAATAAATATAGAATAAATATATTAATAAAATGGGAATACAATAATAAATAATAAATATGACATTTCAATAAACTGACATAATTGCGCTCTTAAGGGTCTAGTTATACGCGACGGGGAATCCCGGAAACCACGGTCGGCTAAAATATACGCACCGTGCGTGGTCGAAGGCCACTCGACAGGCCGGTGTCTTTTGAAATCGTGTCGCTCGCTACCGAAACCCGAGCATTTTCCGCACCCCTCTTCACCACTTGGGATGCCCATCGAAATCTCTCCGTGACCACGGATGAGAATTCGAACGGTGTAAATGCATTTAACCTAATCCGATATAATAATCTGCTGTTGATCGCGGTCGCAGTTCTTCAGGCTATAATAACGACAGCCCATGCCATGGATGCATGGGGCCTTGTCCGAAAAGGCGTAGTGTCCGCCGATTTGTTTATGTTCTTAAGGCGCCATTGTGTATAGATCGCAAACGGTGACGCGATAAGAACTGGACGCATCCAGGTACGAATGCGCGGCCGATTGGATCAGAGTGAAGAGGGCAGGCCTCATTTCACGCATACTTTGTAGCGTGCCGCGTCGAAGCCTATGGCCGCAACTCACAATTGAGAAATCTGAAAAATAGCACGTTCAAGCGTTCCTGTCATAAATACGTCATAAGTACGTTGTTTATGACTGTAAGCGTTATGGCTATAAGCGCACAATTATGTCAGCTTACTTGAATGTTATGTTATTGTTATTTATTATTTATCAGTATATTCATTCTGTATAAATTAATTTAAAAAGCCCTTTTGGAAGAAAATAAATTTCTTACGAAATTTTATTTAATATCGCTAATGTATAATATATCTTAATAATAGAAATAATAATGTATATAGTCCATGCATATAGCGATGATAATAATAAAAATATAATTGTAATATATATTACTATTACTATTATTATTATTATATTATACATTATTATACATAATTACGTTATGCATTAGAGATATTAAATAGATTTTTCTTACAGAAGGGCTTTCTAGTATCAATTATTTAATCCTTCGAGCTTCATTGACAGATCACTATAGACTACAACATGCTTAAATATGAACAAAATCTGTAACACTACTCAGGAAAGTGTCAGATTTCGCGTGGAATGGCCCAATTTCAACATTTTTAATATTGGTACATAACATAGTATACAATAGTTTTCTTTAAAGAATTGTGAGAAAGTATTAATTCAATTCTTCCTCTTTGAAATTTGGTTTCCTAATTTGCGGATCCTCGAAACTTGCGTTCAGGTAAAAGACCGGCAAATGATGCGGCAATTCACGTATTTAATTCTAACTGCATCGACTGATCGACCGCTATCCACCGGCAGGCTCGGAAGAACCATTGTCCTTTTTACGACATCCCAACAACAGTTCAGGTAAAATAATAATGAAATGACATCTCGCGTCCGCTTCCCCGTCTTCTTTCTTTTACTACGTGGAAGTTGTAATTTTGGAACTACGTCGTCAACCTTATTTCAGAATGTTTAAAAAATGTTCAGCATCTTTATGAACCGAAAATAATGAATAGTTCAACCCGTTTCTATTTATTGGCATGTGTTACTTCGCATGTGTATTGTATGAAATTTGCATACGGTGCGTACATTAAACGTTAATTAAGTTGCAAAATATTTTAGTCGGCGAAATGACAATATTAGTTTTCCTAAAATTAACATTTTATTATTTCCTGTGTCTGAAATAATCTTTCATATCATTCATATTTTTTGGTATTAAGAAATGACATTTGCGTATAGAATGATAAATTATTTAAGAAGAATAACGATATTTTGCGATGATCACAAAAAAAAAGAAAATATTTCTATCTTTAATAATAGCCGTGATATAAATTATTTTGTGGAGGTATGTCGTTTTCGTACAAATTGCTCAAAGTAGCAAACTTTGAAAGTGTCTGTATGTAAAAATGATCCGCCTTCGCATGGAATGTGAATTAAATGATAAAACTGAACTAAAAAAATAACTGTTATTCTCGGTTTCACAACACATATGCAATTCATGTATAATGTCAGAATGTGTTAATGCTTTTCCACCAAGGGACAGGAAAATTTCCTATTTCCACGATGTTGTAGAGGAGAGATACCGATAGTTTACATAAGGAGCTGTAAAACTCCTGAAAACATCTTTTTTTTTGTGCCATGCACAGCAGGAAACTGTGAACGCGCTCCCGAAAGGCCATCTGGAAATGCTCAGACGTCGAGATAAAGGCCTCGCCGTGGCGAGCTGAAAATATCGGTAACGTGAAAGCAAAATCACGGTCGGGGTTTTCTCCAGACCCCATCCTATGTAAAAAAAAATCACGTCCCGGCAGTATAACTAGACCCTAAATCGACTGCATCGCCGTTACGCCGCGCCGTATCCCTTTGAACGACCGCGCTAGTGGAAGAGCACCACTGGCGGCAACTCATGTCGGGCGAAGATATTTTGCTTTCTGTTTCGGTAAAAATGTCGACGTTGCAAACTTCAAAGGGGGGTTTCTCAAGATAAATGTCTGCTCTATCGCGTGGGATATTTCGATTTTCCGCTGGACCCTTATTTTTTGAGATAAATTCAAAAATATCGTCATGAACTGGTGCAAAATTAAACAATCATAATGTGTTAATATTGGATATCACTATATTTGGGAAAGTCTACAGAATCTTTTGCTGTAAAGAACAATTCAATATCTTTTATAATAAGATCACAATATTCGTTCAAAGTTGAAACTGTGCGTCTAGGAGAAAAATTAGAAACAGATTCGTAATCAGCGCGTAAAACTCTACAAGAATCACGTAGCGAAAATCGGAACGTTTTTTGGCTGTTGGACAGTTCTATTGAGAGTTTCTTGAACTAGTAATCATTTTTCTTAATGTAACAGTTTCACAGTTTTCTTTTCGAAGACCAGGAGCATTTCATCATGATCGATGGATGGTGTTGTATCGTGTCAGTGCTCAAATTGCAATTAGGGAGCTGCTGAGATACACGCCTCAAAGAGAGATAATAAATAAAATTAAGAGAATGATCAGGTTTCCGGATAACTGTACAACTTTAATAAAACGGGTGTGAAGAGATATACAAGGATATAAAGTAGAGGTTGACTATATAAAATTCGACTTGTTGCGACTTTCGACTCTAGTTCGTGGCAGACATTGGAACGAAGTTTGTGACGTTGCTCTTTTTCGGCGCGGTTTCCGCGGACGAAAGATGAGACAACTCCGGGATTTTACAGGCGCGTAGACCGGGCCTCGGCCGGCCGTACGGACGAGGTCCTCCCGGCACAAAACGCGATTCGAAAACTCGATAGCGATACTAACGGACGATGTTCGGGCGCCAGGTATCGGAAGGATACCACGCGAAGCGAGACGGTTTTCTACACTTAGAGAATCGAATCGAGAATTTCCGTTACCGAGTTTTGAGTTACGTTACGCGACTCGCGAAGGGTCAGAAGTTCGGACGCAGGAAGGACGGGGACGGTCCTTACGGCAGGACGGATCTCGCGGGTTGAGAAATGACAGCGTGATTAGTCTCGAGATTAATATTTTAATCGATGTCCTATTATGTACAATTTGGGCGGCCACGTGGCCGCGACCCGAGAGCCCGCGCTCTTCGTACAGAGAAACGAACAGGTGGAGGTTCGCAACGCGGGGTTGTCAATTCGTTAATAGTCGCGAGCATACGGTATTTCGGTATTAAATTCGACGTAATCGATACAATTTCTTGCGAACGCAGATGTACGGCGCAATTACAATACAACTGTCGCGAGGATTGCCGGAACGGAACGGTGCGAGCGTGCGACGGTACGCGATCTTTTCTCTCGCTCGCTCGTGCGAGCGCGCTATACCCGTCGTCGCGAATTTACGCGATCGAGATCTACGAAACGGCGTATTACACGATTCGAAAATTACACACACTCTTTTCGTCGCGGCTCCTCCGAGGAAAACTTCCTTTATCTAACGAACGAAAATCGGAATTTCCCTCAAAACACCGGTCATCGGCGTGAGGTGTGAACACGAGGTGAGACGCGCCTCGGGACGTGGAAAACCGAGGACGAGACGGGAAGCAATTCTTTACATTTACCGAAAGGATCACTGTGGTTCGACTTACCGCTCGCTGAAAATGTAATGTGTCCTCTGGCACTCCGACACGCGACCAGATCTCCTTCCACACACTCGCAAAATGTACTTCGATTGTTCCTACGGAATTAACTCTACGGGAGCCGACGCGACAGTGATCCTTCATGATTTCCGTAACGACGATCTACCCGGCGATCCCCACCCTATTTTTCGTCAGTTTCCCTAATTGGGCGGTCTCGCGCGCCAATTTTAATTGTGGGTTCCCACGGAACGCCCCTGGCCCTAGACTTTTCCGAAATTTCGTTAACGACCGCCTTACGGCGAACGGGGTATCCTTGACGGTCCCAGGGCGCTTCCACACCACCCACGCGTATGGAACCCCTTCCTACGGGATGAGACGACGGCAGGACCTTATACGTGGAGTTCCTTGTCGGAAAGTCCGGTGTTGTGGGGGTTCGAGGCCTGCGTCGTCTCCGGGTTGTTCGGCCCGTGTGTGCGAGCTGCCCCTTTCTTCCACCTGTGCACAGGACCTTTGCTTGGCCAGCAAATCACGAAGATAGAGTCCCACGAAGCGAGCCGTCTTAGGTACCGATAAAGGGTTGGTGGTGCACGGGGCACGTCCTGAAACTTGCCGTACTCGGCGCGCGCGTTTCGAATTAGCCGCTGAACCTTTAATACTACGGAATTTCCTCGGGGAGCTCTCTCGAAATTCGTGACTGTGCAGCTGTCACGCGAGAGGGCGGTCCGGTCCATTTGAACTACGGCTTTTAGCCGTCGAACGTAACGTAAAAGTGACGTCGCAAAATCTGCAACGTCACAAGTTATATGAATAAGGAAACCTCGTGGGGTTAAAAATTCCCTCCACGAAATACAACATAGTGAAACCTTAGCCAATAATACAATTTTAGGGAGGATTCAAAATTAACTCTAAACAAAGGCAACGCCCATATACGAAATGCTTCAACGCCATGAATATCGCGAAACAGTGATGACACTCGGTTCCTTGTGTTTTTTAAAACTTATAAATCAGGCTTAGAGGCACAGGCCCCTAGTTATGTGTGGGTCTATGCTACGTCAAGTGCCATGGAGAGCGATATGGCTAGGCTGATTTTACCGGACGAGTCAGCTGATACTTTCTAGCCGTACCCAAGTCGTAAAGTAATAAAATCGTAAAAGAGACACTAATAGACTCTCAAAATGACATCGTTCAAAATCGATCGCAGCGTAGACCCAAATCGAAATTCAAGCTGGCCATACAATAAACACGTCTCAAGAGATGGCGGAGGCTACATATTCTTTAAGAATATTCTTATTTAGAGATCAATTTACATTATCGATGGATGAAGAAGATGAAATACATCAGATTTGGGTAAATTTTACGTTTAGAGGAGGCAGCTCCGATTACCTTGATCTTGACATATGTCGTCAAGGTGACCCTCCTGGTGACCTTCAGAAGGTTTTAGCCGTCGCTCGTTTTTTGTTAAAAGGTTATTAACAAAATGATTTTCATAAATGTGCTACTTATGATAGCCATTTCTATAAATTTCCAACACTCGTTAGGCCCAACATCTTTTGAACCGAAGATTGGTACAGTTCTGCAGACTCGATATCCATATTTTTCCCAAAACCTAATCCAGATCTAAACCTAAACCTAAATTCTGATTATCATCTACAATGGAAAGATTATGGGAATAGAGTGAGTTGTGGTTAGGTCGGGGCGAAGAGGGCCGACCGTTAGGCCGCGGCCGGCCCGACCACGCATACGAAAATCGAGGAGTAGCCTTTCAAAATTGAAAGCTCATCTTATATATGTATGTATGACCAGAGTGAGACCCTGTTTTCTTCCTGATCTCCACAACGTGTTTACAAAAACAGTAAACAGACCCCGCGCTGCGCCAAAGCAGACATACGTTGCAGGAAGCGTGCACGAATACGAAAATTCAATTTAGTACTAGCAATAGTTTTTTGCAATTATCACGGAAACTAAGTCCGAGCAACGGGTAGATGTATAGAGAAAAGTTGTTCAGAATGTTGTCTTCGACAACAGATTTGTATTTAAAAGCATGGATCCAAGTTTTAATTGCTGCAGAATCTCCAATACAAGACCATGAGTTTTTAAAAAATCCATACGCTTATAGTGCCATAAATGACAATTTAACAATGCAAGTCGCGTAGCACTAAGAAAATGTTGTAATCATTTGTGATATCTAACACCCTAAACTGTAGCGCTAGTCTTTTTTTATCCCAATATTCCGCACGGTATAAAAAATCAAATAGTTGCAGCTTTAGATACCATTAATGCCTTTACATGGTGCAATATTCACCACATTCAATTAAAAATATTATGCTCTGTGTTTGGGATTGGGCGAGCGAGCCGCGGCGTCAGGCAGACGTTCGCTCGCGTGACGAGTGGCGAGAGGCAGGAGAAAAGCGGGGCTGAGCCTATCCCAAGGATACAGGACAGGCCATCTATTAATCGGTAATAGAGGCCTAATTAGGGCAGAGCCACCTGTATCGTTGGCGATATGACGTCATGTAAAATTCGCGGGCTCCCGCGACCGAGAGCCGTTACGCTTCACTTCTTCTGTCGACCGTGCTCGGATACAGTAAGACTATCTCGCACTTTCAAACGCCGTGCTCGGTGAACTCTCGCGTGCTCGCGAGCAAGCTTTTAAAATCACCATCGAACGCGTCGATCTCGCCGCGTTGCTCCGCAAGGAATCGAAATTAGATTGATCTCAATCATTCTAAGGATAGTTTATTTGTGTTGTTATTTTGTGCCGTTGACATTGTACATAGACGTTTGGACATTGACCGTAACGGTCACTGTTTGAAATACATTTGTAATAAAGAACACTGTTACAAAACGAACGAGATTATTCGGTACTCTGGTAATCTTGTACACTCAGATTAAATATTTGGATTTTAACGTGTTCGGAAACTATTCAGGAATGCAAGGGAACTAGATTTTATGTTAGTTATAATAAATAGAATTCTATAAATCAATTATTTTCCAAACTCTATTAAAATTCAAGAACAACATTACGTAAATGTTATTGTAACGAGAACCAGAAACAGAATGAATAAAAGAACAGAGTAACAGAAAAACAGGATACGAAAATTACTATAAAAAAAAGATCATTACATGGTAACGCCAAAGCGAGTAACAAGAAAGCCGCTGTTAAGGTGCATCTTCAAGTACAACAATATAGAAGAGAGGTCGCGGTTGTAAGAGTTTCCTCCTTCTCGAGGCGCCCAAAGCGCCAAGGCGATGCGCGGGAGAAACCACGTGTTGTTGACTCTCCGCGGGTGGAGGGGTGGCCAGGCATTCGGGATCGAAAACTACTGGCCCATCCCCCGCTTCGGCGGCGGTGTTCAACCGCCGCCCCGATCCGGGAGGGGAAGAGAAGCTCCCCCTCCAATATTACCTAAGCTACAAGGGCACTACGCAGGTCACGTCCCCCAGGACGCGCCGCCCATGTCCTCTGGGAGGCTCCACCTCTCGATCTCCAAGGAGACCAAGAGAGGCAGAGTCCCCCAACACGCGGTGGAGGGGGGGGGATTGGTGCAATCTGGGTTCGCATGACCCTCCCCCACTCTCCCCCAAGGGACCCCTGGCCGCCTGTGACGGGGCGGACGACTGCAGTGGAGGGGGCGGGACGAACCAACCTGACCCCTAAGGACATGGCTCTGCGCTGACCACGCTGTACATTGTAGGCAAGCCGAGTCCGCCTCCCGCACCATTCTTCCAGAATGGGCAGAAGGGCCCGAACAATGGTTAGGCCAGCCTATGTTTTTCCGGGCCTGGCGTTTCTGCACTTCGGCCTCCTCGCCGTCTATCCCCCCCCCCCCCCCCCCGGCGGAGGGAGCAGGCGGTCACATAATGTGCCGCCCACTGGCCAGGTGCCTGGGCCCACTGGTAATGTGCGCCCCTTATTCTCGGTGCCCTTTTTGGGCATCCGCGGGCAAGCCCTACTGCCGGCCTTGTGCTCTGCAGGACGTCCTAGCTCCGTACAAATGAAGCATTTGACGGGCGCCCTGTAGTCCTTGGCCCTGTGATCAGTGGCCCCGCAACGGTAGAGAAGTAGCGGAGAAGTATGATTAGGGAGAGGGGAGGGTTTTTTCCTGGGCCCGAGGGAGAAGATGGAGGAGGATCCTTCCGAGACAGAGGATCCCCTCCCCCTTCTCTTTCCGGAAGACTGCTCTTTTTAGAGCAGCCTGCTCCTCCCTGATGGGCGCCAGCTTGGTGTCCAAGAGGGCGCCAATGCTGGCCACAATGCCCTACATGGAGGACGCAACCGCCAGGGCGGTTATGCATCCCCGGCCCCTCCGCGGACTGGAGTTAACAACTCCACGTCCAAGAGGGGAGTAGGGGAGGCATAAAACCGCCTCAACGATGTCCATCCCGTCAGGAGAAGGTAGCGAAAGTGGGAGGGGTTTTTGACCACCCTAACCTCTTTATCGCCATCATCGCCGACCGGATGGCCTCGTTGGTGGCCCGCAGCTCTTCCATCTCTCTGCGCAGACTGCTTCGAACGCCGAACAGAACCAACAACAGACTTGGCAACCCTCTCAACGACGACTCTGACAGACCACCGAACCGTACGGCGTCCGACGCGCAGAGCGCCGCTCTGACGTCCGTACGGATTCGGCCTTACCACCGCCGTCGCGCCGAGGCGCCTCCTCCACTTCCGGGCGTGGCAACCCCTCCTCTACCACCGCTTCCGGGCGCGCCATCTCCTTCTGCACGAGCATTTCCGGGTGCGGTAGCCCCTCCTGCTCATCTATCCTCCGAGGCTCATCGTCATTCATCATTTTCAATACATACGACGGCCTTCGTTACCGTTCCCCGCCTGTTCAAATAATAATAACGGCCTCTCAACAGCATACTGCCGATTTTAATTTCAGCAACTGTTCAATGGAACCGTGTTTTCAAATGGCATGGAAGGAGGACAGTCCCCGAATCGGGGGTCACTTTCAGGTACGCTTGTAACCCTGAGCGGGGAATCCGCGTGTCCCAATGGAGTACCGTCGCCATAAACCAGCACCACGAAGCTCGACCTTGACGATGGCTCCACTTCTGGTTACCAAATGCCGTTAACCTCATCAGCTGTTCTGAACTAGTCTTCCTACGGTCGCGAGCACGGACGGACGATTTTTCGTGCAAGGGCAGTCGAAACAGTCGATTTACGTGCATCAAATGTGAACTAGTTGTGCGTGATATGTAGATTTCTGTGAATCAGTTGTGTGGATTTCATTCAACGTTTGTGGACCCAATGGATATGTGGGAATAATTTTACTGTGATTGTGAATAAATTAATAATGTGGGCCGGATTGTGCAGTGAATGGACATTGACCGCATCTGCTCGATAATTTCATAGAGCGAATAATTAAAATGCTCTTGTGAATTTAAGAAGCAGGCAGGTTCAATGTTGCACACAGAATAATTTGTGAATACAGGAATCATTTTCACCTCGCTGGGGCTCTACAGGAGAACCAAGGTAAGCAAGGTTATCTCAGTATTCACGGTGTTAGAGTGTGTGGTGCTGTTCGTGCCGCGCGCCTTCGGGGCGTTCGCTTTAAATAATTTTAATTCCGTCAATTCTAAAGCGTCTGCCTTTTAAAAAATAGGCCCGTAAAGGGGAGACTTGAAGCTGTCACCACGTTTTTTTCGAATTTTTAAAACAGTCACGGCTATAGGAAAATTGCATTTGTTTAAAACATCTGCAAAGTAAATGGTGAAAAAACCATTTCTTCCGAATCGAAATATTTTCAATAGATACTCTTATGTGTTCACTACAAGCTCCTAAAAACTCAATTTCCCCGCTACGTTAATTCTAGTGTTACAATTTAATGAAAAAAAGTTCTTTACACGTCTGTAAAACCAACATTTTTTAAGATTTCGAAAAATCCTTCGATATTCGTTCATAGGTTACTAAAGACTACAACATATTCAAATTTGAACTATCCGACATAGGACTCGAAAAATTTTCTTCTCTTGTTTGTTCCTTGCTTTCGACCGCGGTGTACCACCATCGCTCGACTTCTGTCGCGCGCGGCCGTCTCTGATTGGTCCGTGTTTTTCGTTAATAACTCCTTAACAAAGCCGAAACGACCATTTTTGCAAAGGAAAATGTCGCTTCAAATGGCCTCAGGAACCTCCCCTTTGAAGGAAGCGAGACATTTTTGGCGTAGACATTAAATTTTAATGGCGTAACTGAACATTTTCAATTAACATGTCCTACATGAAAGAACACTGTAGAAGGATTGTGAAAAGATGAGTGGCCATATAGGCAGTCAACATTCAAAGTATCTGTATCAATTTTTTTTCCCACTTTTGGTTGAAATTTTTATAATTGATGTAAAACATGTGAAGCGGCGCAAAATAGTTAGAATCTATGTGGTTATTGGAAATATCATCATAACTACGTATTACTGGTTCAGTAATGTCACGTAGTAATCATGAATCTTAGGTGTTTCGTAACTAAGATTAACGCTTTGTTCTTGAATCATGTGAATAGTTTCCAATAATAATCTACGTTGTAGGTTAGATTCTCTGTCAATGATCTTCACATTTTCAAAATCAAAACGATGGTCAGATTCTATTGAATGTTTCGTTAAAGTAGTGTGTTGTGTAGGGGAAAGAAAAATGTTACGTTTGTGTTCAGTTATGCGTGTGTCTAAGTGTCTAGAAGTCTGTCCTATATAAGTCAAGTTGCAACCTTTGCATGGTATTTCGTATACTAAGTTGCAACTTTTTGCTAAAGGTACTTTATCTTTGATAGGAGGAAACAATTTTTTTAAATGTGAAGGTATGTTAAAGATGGTGTGAATAACAGCTTTTCTAAAAATTCTTTGAATGTCAAACGAAATATTGTTTATAAATGCCGTATTTCTATAGTTGATTGGACCAAAAAGGGTGGTAAATTTGAAAGATCCTTTCCTTGATGATGTTGGCAATTAAAGAAGTAGGGAAGTCATTGAATTCAAGTACTTTTTTGATAATAGATAAATTATCTGATCTGTAGTCTGGGTTTTCAAGCAAAATGGCATGATCAACTAGGCCTTTTATAAGACCTATTTTATGTTGTAATGGGTGGGAAGAAAAATTGATGTATCTGCCAGACCAAGTGGGTTTATGGTACCAATTCGTTTTTAGTTGATTTCCTGCTCTAATTATGTTGATGTCAAAAAAACATATACATTAATTGACTTCAATTTCATAAGTGAATTGGAGTCTGTTATGGAAACAGTTAAAAGTGTTAAGTAACGTATCAATTTGGTTTGGTTTTATGCAAGTTATAATGTCGTCTACATATCTTTTGTAAAAAACACTGTCCAACACCAAATTTGTTCCACAATAACTGATGGGCGATTCTTATAGAGTTTTCTGCGCTGATTCCGAATCTGCCCTTAGTTTTTCTCCTACACGCACAGTTTTTGAGGAAAACGGCTTTAAAGAAAAAACCTATTTTTCAACTTTAAACAAATATTGTGATGTTATTATAAAAAATATTGAATTGTTCTTTGCAGCATAAGATTCTGTAGACTTTCTCGAATACAGTGATATCCAATATTAATACATTATGATTGTTTAAACATGTTTAAACATGTTTAAACAATCATTAAAGACGGAGAGACACCAATTTTGCACAAATTTTTGAGGATATTTTTCAATTTATCTCAAAAAATAAGGGTCCAGCGGAAAATCGAACTATACCACGCGATAGAGCAGACTTTTATCTTGAGAAACCCCCCTTTGAAGTTTGCAACATCGACGTTTTTACCGAACCAGAAAGCAAAATATCTTCGCCCGACATGCGTTGACGCCAGTGGTGCTCTTCCACTAGCGCGGTCGTTCGTTGGGATACGGAGCCGCGCGGCGCGCTACGGTGTAACGGCGCGTGGCTATAAGCGCGCAATTGTGTCAGCTTACTTAAATGTTATATTTTATTAAATTTTGTACTATTGTTATTTGTTACGACGATATGAAGTTGCTTCCCCTGAACATATCGCAGAGGAGCCGTCCGATCGATGGATTTAAAAAGACGGCTGTTGACGAAAAGGAAGAAGACAGATAGAAGCGAGAGCGCAAAACTATTTATACATGGTACATTCTCAAAATTCTGCGCGAGCACCTGATATTGGGCCTCCAAAATTTGGAATCGCCCTTCCAGGTCAGTCTCCCTCGCAGCTCGAACAGCCCTCTCCGCTGCTTCTCTCTCTTCTAAACGGGCGCGCTCCTGCTCCCATCTCTGCTCCGAGACTTTTTGTTGCTCCGAGAACTGCCCGGAAATGCTTCTTTGGAGATCCCCAAATAAACTTCGAAGTACAGTGGCATCTCCTCCGGACACGGAAGTCGCTGCCACAACATCGTCCGAAATCCCACTTCTGACACCAATGTTGCGACCAATGCTCCGACCGTTCCGTAAAATGCGCCCACTTCCCGTTGGTGAACTCATAATGAATAATTAACTTTCAACTCTTATTTATTAGAAACTATACAATGGTTAATGTAGATTGATTTAGCGACACGTCTATTCGATTTGCTGTCTCGCTTCTATCTGTCTTCTTTCTTTTCGTCAACAGCCGTCTTTTTAAATCCATCGATCGGACGGCTCCTCCTTAAGAGTTTCAAAAATTTTTTATTTTCAAATGTGTAAAATTTTTCTAGAATATGTTGGGGAATAAGAAACTGTAATTCTTCATTTAATTCAGAAATATTATTAAGTAATTTACTGTGTTAATTGTGTGTATCGTTAATAGTAATGTTAATAGTAATCGTTAATAGTAATGTTTAGAACTTTTTTCATATATCTATTCTGTAATTTCAGCAAATTGTTATGAGTGAATGGAGACGTAGTGATAAAATTGTTTTTCTTAATAACTTTATAATGTTATTGGATCTACATTTTAGAAGAAAAAGTTTTTTGTTACTTATCTTAGCTATGGATAAATTCGTGTACGACCAGTCCTTAAGAATTTTAAGCTTGCAGACCCAGAATACAGATCAGATAATCTATCTATTATTAAAAAAGTACTTAAATTCAATGACTTTCCTACTTCTTTAGTTGCCAACATCATCAAGGAAAGGATCTTTCAAATTTACCACCCTTTTTTAGTCATCCAACTAAAAGCGAAAAGAATTTTACAAACTGGTCCAATCAACTATAGAAATACGGCATTTATAAACAATATTTCGTTTGACATTCAAAGAATTTTTAGAAAAGCTGTTATTCACACCATCTTTAACATACCTTCATATTTAAAAAAATTGTTTCCTCCTATCAAAGATAAAGTACCTTTAGCAAAAAGTTGCAACTTAGTATACGAAATACCATGCAAAGGTTGCAACTTGACTTATATAGGACAGACTTCTAGACACTTAGACACACGCATAACTGAACACAAACGTAACATTTTTCTTTCCCCTACACAACACACTACTTTAACGAAACATTCAATAGAATCTGACCATCGTTTTGATTTTGAAAATGTGAAGATCATTGACAGAGAATCTAACCTACAACGTAGATTATTATTGGAAACTATTCACATGATTCAACAACAAAGCGTTAATCTTAGTTACGAAACACCTAAGATTCATGATTACTACGTGACATTACTGAACCAGTAATACGTAGTTATGATGATATTTCCAATAACCACATAGATTCTAACTATTTTGCGCCGCTTCACATGTTTTACATCAATTATAAAAATTTCAACCAAAAGTGGGAAAAAAAATTGATACAGATACTTTGAATGTTGACTGCCTATATGGCCACTCATCTTTTCACAATCCTTCTACAGTGTTCTTTCATGTAGGACATGTTAATTGAAAATGTTCAGTTACGCCATTAAAATTCACCGCCCAACGCGATTTCAAACTTCCAACGATCGATATCGACCAATGAATCAGTTAACGTTGTCGTCCTATATAACCAGTTAACTCGCAGGTTTGCACTGGGACATGGCTCAGTTACGTTTTGGCCACGACGGTACAATCACGTTGCCATCGCAACTCATACTTAGTTATATTTAAAGAAAATTCCTTTTTCCGCTTTTATTAAAAATAGTTGCACAGCAAGTAAGTCTACCTATCAAAAATTTTTTTTTCATTATTGGTTTTCTTCAAGAAGTGATTGAATATTATCATCTCGATGTATTTGCATTATAATAATATAATTTTTCAGACGCATTATCCCTTGATAATGATCCACATCTGGATCGAAACGTTGGGTGATTAATTAAATTGCAAATTTGCTGTACATTTTCAAGAAGATCGAACCTATGCATACCCACCCCCGGCGCATACGTCCGGGGGAGCCCGTCGCCGTTGTATCCAAGCATAGTGCAAGGGATTTTTTATAGAGGTTGTCTCCTCGCGGCACAGCCGATCAAGGCAATGCTTCCGTTCCTCAGGGTCCCCCTAAAGGTCTCTGCACACCCATCCGGGCCGGGCCCCGGAGAGGTTTTTTTTTACATTGCTTGGTATAGGGAGTGTAGTGGGAACGCACCGGATGCGGTGTGGTTCCGATTCTCTCCCCGAGCCACCGAAGGGCCATAATTCTTGCCTTTTCGAGCGCGCGCTGACAGTTCCCTGCTGTGCATAGCAAAAAAAAATGTTTTCACGGACTCCACAGCTCCTTAAGTAAACTATCGGTATCTCTCCTCTACAACATCATGGAAATAGGATACTTTTCCGGCCTTTGGTGGAAAAGAGTCACACGTTATGATTTTTTACATGTTAGTCTCTTGTTCATAGTATAAATCGTACTAAAAAGCCCTTTTGTAAAAAGAAATTAATTTATTATAAAAATCTATTTAATATCGCTAATGTATAATGTAATTATGTATAATAATGTGTAATATAGTAATAATAATAATAGTAATAGTGATGTATATTATAATTATATTTTTATTACTATTATTACTATATACATATACTGTATACTATATACATTATTATTACGATTATTATTATTATATTATACATTATTATAGAGAAGGTTATTATACATTATTATAGAGAAGGTTATTATACATTAGTTAGAGAACGAATTCCGTTCAACTTTCTCACAAGAATCCCTTCAACATCGTCTCTGGCAGAAAGCGTCCTAGATAACCTTTCATAGCATAATTGACCCTTTTAACGATGAATGAACTCGGACCCGTTGTTCGGTATCTATCTATCTGGCATTCTCGAAAGTTACTCCGAGACGCCGCACTGCCTGTGCGTCAACATTGTGTATTCATAGGTAATACAACCTTCTTTCAATTCCATCATTTATTCGCGACAATTCCAACTGTATCACACACTCTAAATATTAGAATATATTTGTGTTAATTGGTAAATTCGTGCAAATCACTAAACCCATGATTATCCTAAAATCCTTAACCAAATAATCGAACGTCCCTACACGATACAATCTAACCGCTCGGATTGTATCAATTAAATTATACTAGTTACGAGGCTCACTACACCACCCTAGCGGCTCCCTGATTTCGCATCAGGTTCGTCCGCATCCTTGCAGTTTCCCAATTTCGCATTGGGTTCGTCTGTTTCCTAACAGCTCCCCGATTACGTATCGGGTTCGTCTGTGTTTTCATCCAACCTCCCAGCAGCTCCCCGATTACGCATTGGGTTCGTCCTCGACATCTACCATCCCAGCAGCTCCCTGATTACGCATCAGGTTCGTCTGCGCATAACCATTCTCCCAGCAGCTCCCTGATTACGCATCAGGTTCGTCTGCGCATAACCAACTTCCTAGAGGCTCCCCGATTTCTTATTGGGTTCGTCCGCGCACCCCAATATAACACACTGAGACCATATTCCATGCGGTAAGGCATATTTATTAACAAACCAAAAACCATCTATATACCTGAAGAAATAACCCTTCGCCGGCCACTCGCCCTACTCGCGCCCTGGCTCGTAACAGGTACATTATACATTAGCGATATTAAATAGATTTTTGTAATAAATTATTTTTTTTTTACAAAAGGGCTTTTTAGTATGAATTATACTATAAACAAGAGACTAACAAGAAAAAAATACATCAAATAATTTATACGGAATAAATATGCTAACAAATAATAAATAACAATAGTATAACATTTAATAAAATATAATACTTAAATAATCTGACATAGTTGCGCGCTTATAGCCACTGCATGGGGCGCCAGAACGGGCTATTTTTCAAATTTCTCTAATGTGCATCCCGTACATTGAGACATTCTGCATATTCCAGAAGAGGAGCCCCGGGGACGACACATGAACAAAGAAAGTCTATCGTTAGCCTGCTCATCTATCTAAGATGCAGCCATAGGCCAAATGTTTTGTCTTGGAAGTGACACGCTATATAGTATGCGTGAAATGAGGCCTCCCCTTTTCACTCCGATCCAATCGGCCGCGCATTCGTACCTAAATACGTCCAGTTCTTATCAGCCTCGCATCAATATTGTGTCACCGTTTGGGATCTATGCAGAATGGCAGCATTAAGTTTATAAACAAATCGGCGGACACCACGCCTTTTCGGACAAGGTCCCATGCATCCATGACTTGGGCTGAAGAACCGCGACTGCGATCAACAACAGATTATTCTATCGAGATTAGGTTAAATGCATTCAGGTACATAGGTTCAATCAAGCAAATTCTGTTGACGATTGCAATCCGCATATATTAGTTTATAAGTTCGCGCCGCGTCATCAGTTTAGACTGTCTGCCGCGCCGCCTACCGAAGCGTCGGGGACCTTCGCGGGCCCCATAGTTTTTAGGTTCCTGTTCGTCACTTACTGCCATCGCCGTTCCACCACGTTCCACGTTATCCGTTGTGATCTTGTCCAAATCTAACAAATTCTTCCCGATATTTCTCCCGTTAATTTCGAGGAAGGAGATAAATGCCAGGAACTAAGATTCTGTTACGTCATGGCAATATAATTACCTGAATATTCAATATTCAAAATCAGACTTCAATAGTACCTCAATAGTACAGTTATGTAGCACACCGTGCCATTTGGGCTGCATCGACCCCACTGTGCGCCATATACCTGGTATCTATTGTTATGTTTTTCGAGCAAGAAATGCGCTATTATGACTTTGTTTGAGGAAGTCCCCCCAAGCACGTGTTGACCGGGTGTCTTCCTGCTTGTTTTCATCGGTCGGTGGTTATAAAGTAATTTAATCGTCTCGAAAAATAATTTTTACCCTAGCTTTAATTTTACCGTTGACCAGAATTTAGACTTTGCCGGTCATAAAATTTATGGCCTTATGGTTTAAACCTTAAGCCAACGGACAAACGGTACAGCACTTTTTACATTCATTATTGCCGTCTGCAACACACCTTGTCGAATTTAAAACATTATCAGAATACTAGAACCGCCTACATGAACAACTTTAGTAATAACACGATACTTATTATTGGAGTCATCAAGTTTGAACAATGTAGAAGAAACATAATTTTTGTGTCATTATTGATAAGTATTCTGAAGTTATCCATATGTATACATTTTTTGTTAATTGTGCATAAAAGGTCCCGCATCACCGATTTAGATGATTTTTTAATATGTTGTCAGAGTGAAGATTCTGAACAACTTTTTCCTATACATATAACCGTCGCACAGCCTTAGTTTTTGAGATATTTGTGAAAAACTGCAGCTACTACTACATTGAATTTTGCCGATACGTGCACGTCCGCGCTGTGCGTATGCGTCAGCATGATGCGACCGCTCGTCAACTTTTTCTACAAATATAGCACGCGATCGTCGAACGATCTATATACCGCGTGAACTTTTCAAAACATATAATGTTGAAGAATGAGTATGTTACGGTAAATGTGATTAATCCGGTGTTTATGTATAATTGCCCGTTATTATATATAATCACCACTAAGTTTGGTCTGGGTTAGGTCTGGGTTAGGTCCTAAATATTCAGGGGACTGAGGGTATAGGGGCGGACCATTGGTGGCTCTGATCCAATGGTAGGTTAACCCACAGTGGTGGGGTCCTATACCTAAAATTCCTCTCTCTTCACCTCCTCGTGGTGGTCCCTGGGTCACACTACGGTGTGTGCCGACCGAGAGAGGGGTCCACCCGCGGGAAGTAGCCCCAATGACGGTATGAGGCTGTACTGGGTAGGTTCAACCATGCCAGGGGTGAAAACCGCGAGCAGGACCCATGACGTGTGATTCCATGGGTCCTGTACACCGTAAACCTATGGACCCTCGCCTCAGGGGGACCCCATAGTAGCGGGGCATTGCCTTGGCCGGCCGTGCGCGAGGAACGAATACCTCTATAAAAATCCCAACCCTCAAGCATCGGGACATGGCGAAGGGGGTTCTCCCGCTTGGATGCTCACGGGGTGGCCGGGGGTAACCGGTGGGCAGGAGGTGTTCCCCCGAATGGGGACGGCGTTCCAGGATGGTTATACGTGCTCGGCTATGTCCGTTAAATTTTCTTAATGTAACTACTCGTGGGAACATATATGGAAAACAAAATTAAAAAAACGTTGAAGGGAGGGGAAAAGGAGAAGGCGAGGAGTGAGGAGAGAGGCAGTGGGATGCCGGGAGCAGTGGGTTCGACCCCCACTGGACGGGAGGAGGAGATGGAGGTGACACCTTCGGGTGGGAGGGACCCGAAGGTGCTCCCGGAGGACGACCGGGACGCGCTCGATGAGATCGAGGCGGCCCGGTTAGGGCCTTATAAAGGACCCTTGGGAGGGGCGACCGGTGGCGGCGCGGGTGGACGAAGTCCTGCGATCGTGGGTGATCACCCACTTTCAAGAGGACTCGTTCCAGTTCGCGGCGCCACCGTGCAACGCGGGTTCCGGGGCTGGCGAGGGGACAGGGGCGCCCGGGTGTGCCGGGTTTTCGCCGTATTCATTCGGCGAACCGGCATCACGGGTAGTCATGGTGTCGGAGGATGAGGGTGGATTTGTTCCCCCTCTACCTCCGGGACCGCGAAGCCCTTTCCCCCTCGGGAGCAAGGGGGCCGGGGGGAAGGAGCTCGGGCCAACCGGGCCCGAGCGGTCTGGGACGCACGGGGGGCGCGGACGAGGCGGACTGGACTTCCATCTCGTCTGCGTCCTCGGTGGTCCAGGGAAGGACCCGGGGCCTCAAGCGCAAGGCTAAGGCCGGGGGGGGGGGGCAGGAGGGGCCAAGGGGAAGGCCAAAGGGCGGGTTCCAGCTCCGCGGGACCAGCTCGAGGGTCCGAACGCCCTCCTTTTCTCCAGGTCCTCACGGGAGGCTTTGCCTTCCGCTGAGGATATCCTGGGGGAAATGAGGGTTAGCGCGACATACGAGTTGGTCGAGATGGGGACGCGGCTGGCGGATGCCGTGGACGAGGTCACGGTGACTTCCACCAACCTCAAGGGGGGCTATGTCCGCGACCTCCGCCTGGCTGCGCGGAAGTGGAGGGCGATTGCCGTTGAACTCGGTGGACAGGTCAACGAGGTCGCCACCACTCCCGGGAGGGGTGCGGAGCTGGAGCTCCGCAACGAGGCGAGGAGGATCCGGGAGGAACTCCGTCGGGTGACGGAGGAGAGAGACGCCCTCCTCGATAAGTATGAGGGTCCACCAACCCTCAAATTATCGAGGATGGGGATCTCCCCGAGGGAGGGGGTCCCGGATCCGGGGGAAGGGGCCGAGAAACTGACTCCTCCTGACCTCTCGGAGATCGAAAGAAGGGTAGATCGACGGATCGCTGCTCTTGAGCAGCGGATTCTCTCTGCCCTGCTCCCCATCGCTGAGAGGGAGGATGAGTTGGCGAGGAAGGAGGCGGAATTGCGGGCGAAGGAGGAGGATAGGCGCGCCGCTGCCGAGGAGGAAGAGAGGAGGAAGGAGAAAGAGGAGCGGGAAGGGAAGGAGAAGGAGAGGAGCAGCAGGAAGAGGAAGAAGGGGAAGAAGGGTGGCAAGGGCGCAGGGAAGGAGCCCGGTCCTGCCGTATCCGGGAGTCGTCGGATAGAAGGGCCTGCCACCCAAATGTCCAATGGGCGGCTCCGGGGAGGGGGGAACACGGTGTCTGTTGTCACCGTGCCCCAAATAGGTTTGCCGGAGGGGAGTTTCTCTCCCCTCCCATGTGTGCATGATAGGGCGGTCCATTCCGGTAGTAATGCCATTGCAGATCCCGGAATGGACCTTAAAAGCCCAGGGCACGACAGAATGTGGCGTTTAGTTGGTAGGCCTGACCTTTGGGTCAGGAAAGCCCAACATAACCCTCTCGCCTCTACAGGCGAGAGGAGAGGGTATCCATAAGGCGGATTCCCTACATTTCAAAAAAGAAAAAAAAAAAGGTCCTAAATATTCTATAATTCATCACATTTACCAATTCTTGAATATTTAGAACCTAACCCAGACCAACTTCGTGGTGGTTATATAAAATAACGGGCAATTATACATAAACACCGGACTAATCACATTTACCGTAACATACTCATTCTTCAACATTATATGTTTTGAAAAGTTCACGCGGTATATAGATCGTTCGACGATCGCGTGCTATATTTGTAGAAAAAGTTGACGAGCGGTCGCATCATGCTGACGCATACGCACAGCGCGGACGTGCACGTATCGGCAAAATTCAATGTAGTAGTAGCTGCAGTTTTTCGCAAATATCTCAAAAACTAAGGCTGAGCGACGGTTACATGTATAGGAAAAAGTTGTTCAGAATGTTGAGTTTTACAACGTATTTAAATTTTATTAAAATCGGTGAGGTGGGACCTTTTATGCACAATTACCCATTTTTTACTGCTGCGAGACAAAACGATGTATTTAACTTATGTTCAATTATTCTTCTTATTCTACAAATTATTATTATAGAGTCGTGTTGTGCGATTCGAAATGCGAGAGTCGATATACGGCCGAACGCGAGAAACCAATTGATGTACAAAATGTTTTTCATTTGTCTGCGATTGATTGTACGTGGTGCGCTTTGATATAATATATTTTTCCGTCACGGCCATTCCTTACGTAACGTACCTAATTGAGTCATTTTTGTGGACCTTCAAAACGGTCAGGTAAGGCCGGGACACAGCGCAGCGTTCGGCGATTCAGGTAATTGTAAATGCACCGACTGATCGACCGCTATTCACGGGCAAGATTGGAAAAATCAATATCCTTTGTTCGACACATCAATAACAGTTTAGGTAAAATAAATGACATCTCGCGTCCTCTTCTACCGTGATTCCTTTTTT